>CAUYQU010085672.1:0-149390 GCA_963574635.1 Cheracebus regulus
TGGAGTGCAGTGGTTTGATCTCTGTTCACTGCAACCTCCACCTCCCGGGTTCAAGCAATTCTCCTGCCTCAGCCTCCTGAGTAGCTGGGACTACAGGCATGCGCCACCACGCCCGGCTAATTTTTGTATTTTTGGTAGAGACGGGGTTTCACCATGTTGGCTAGACTGTTCTTGAACTCCTGACCTCGTGATCTGTCCGCTGCAGCCTCCCAAAGTTCTCGGAATACAGGCGTGAGCCACCAGACCCAGCCAAAATTATAGATTTTAAATACCACCATCACAAGCAACATAACTGAATTTTAAATGATCTTTAGGATTCTGACAACAGTGGCAATGAGCAGCAATACAGGAGCTATGGATCTTAACTAGTCCACCAGTACATGCAACCTTTTGAAAAAAAGACAAAGGTAACTAGATACTTCTTTATCTGAAAGACTGATGATGAAGGAAGGAAGCACTCTTTCATTCTAGAACTATTAACTGCAATTTAACACGTACCAGGCACTCTGGTAGTGTTGGGGATACAGAGAGATACAGTTCCTGCCTTACTGGGGCTTACAATGAGACACTACTAATAAATGTGATGATGTTATGTTAGTGAAAAACAGAATGCAAAGGAAGCTCAGAACCTAGTCAGAAAGGCCTCCCAGATGCAAGTGACATTTCACTGGGATCTAAAGGATGAATGAGTGTTAGCTAGACAAAGGGAGTAGAGCTATGGCAGGGGTTCTGGACAGATGAGGCACCTTCTGTGATGGAAGATCTGCAAGTGCACAGAACATGGCATATTCAAGGAAGTGAGAAAAATTCAGAATGCTGGATGTACAGTGGGGTGAGGAGAGTATGCATTTATCAGCCTATGGAATGATTCTCAAAACCACAGAGAAACTTACATGGGTGCTTTAGACAACTGATTCTCATAAGCTACATATAGTAATAGTTTATCATTAAGATTATCACTATGAAAAAAACTTACACTTTGACCAAGTAAGAGTATGTTTTAATAAAAAGCTTTTTTTTTTTTTTTTTTTAAGGAAACAAGGCTTTGCTCCATTGCCTAAGCTGAAGTGCGGTGGCTTAATCATAGCTTACTGTAATCTTGAATTTCTGAGCTCCAGCAATCCTCCTGCCTCAGCATCCTGAGTAGCTGGACATGTGCCACCAAGCCTGGCTTTTTTTTTTTTTTTTTGGTGAGATAGAGTCTCGCTGTGTCATCCAGGCTGGAGTGCAGTGGCACAATCTCAGCTCACCACAGCCTCCACCACCTGGGTTCAAGCGATTCTTCTGCCTCAGTCTCCCAAGTAGCTGGGACTACAGGCACACGCCACCATGCCCAGCCAATTTTTGTATTTTTAGTAGAGATGGGGTTTCACCATATTGGCCGGGCTGGTCTCAAACTCCTGACCTTGTGATCCCCCTGCCTCGGCATCCCAAAGTGCCGGAATTACAGGCGTGAGCCACCGTGCCCTGCGTATTTTTTTCTATTTTTTTAAAGAGATGGAAAGTGCCTGTGCTGCCAGGCTGCTCTCAAACTCCTGGCTTCCAGTAATCCTTTCACCTCAGCCTCCCAAAGTGCTAGGATTACAGGCATGAGCCACCGCACACAACCAAAAAGCTGCATTTTTAAAGATATTTTCTTTGCTTTTAAGAGAATACTATAAACTAGCCTTTGAAAACAAAGTAGGATGTGTCAACAGAAAAAAATATCAATTTGCACTGAGGGGACACTGGAATCATATCCCAACTATGCACGCCGTTTAAATTGCTGAATTCAAAAAACGATGGCTCATTATTAGAGAAATTCCTAATTTCTTGAGCCAGTTGCTTGAAAAAGTTGCCAATTTTGGCTGACTTCCCTCACTCATAAGATCCTAAAATTTTCCAGAAGAAATAAATTGCTTTAATCTTTGTAGTAAATAAGAATTAATGTGATAAACACTGAATTAACTAAATCCAAATTAGTTCTAAGCATCTAATGTTGAAAAATTATGTTGAAAGCTACTCACATAACAATTCCTCAGTTAAAAAAGAATTAATTTAAATAATTAATAAGATGGAATTTTATTTCTCACCTTTTGTAAGAACAGCATCTGTTTTCTGTCACAAGACTTTAAATTTCTAGACTAAGTAATTACACTTTGAAACAGAAAAGCAAAATGATACACTGTGTGAACAAAATGCTACCACTTGCTAAATCATACTTTTTTTTGGTGGGCGAGGGGAGACAGAGTCTTGCTCTGTTGCCCAGGCTGGAGTACAGTGACGTGATCTCAGCTCACTGCGACCTCTGCCTTCCAGGTTCAAACAATTCTCCTGCCTCAGCCTCCCGAGTAGCTGGGACTACAGGCGCACGCTGCCACACCCAGCTAATTTTTTTTTGTATTTTAGTAAAGATGAGGTTTCACCGTGTTGCCCAGGCTGGTCTCGAACTCCTGAGCTCAGGCAATCCACCTGCCTTGGCCTCCCAAAGTGCTAGGATTATAGGCATGAGCCACCACTCCCAGCCAGTAATACTTAAGGCTAATGCTAGGCTTGAAAGCAGGTCTACTGTACTGACCCAGAGAAACAGGTAAGCATGAGACCCCGGCACTGAGCACAGCTCTCTGCTGGAGAAGCCCCGAGGGATGGCTCCCCTGAAGGGCAGGTTATTTCCAGCCTCCAGAAGCATATCTGTCAGTGGACCTTGGGCACACAAGTTTTATTTCACCTTTGTGTATTCTCCCTCAAAAGGGCAAATTTCTACACTAAAAGTTATTGCTGGACTAGCATCAGATAATAAGATACTTCTTTAGCAAGATTCAAGTTTAATTCAACCCTTGTGAATTCTAGAAGCAATTAACATTATGAGAATAGAGTAGTCCCTCTTTATCTAAAGTTTCACTTTCTGTGGTTTGTGTTACCCACAGTCAACGGCAGCCCCAAAATAGGTGAACACACAGCACAATAAGATATTCTGAGACAGAGAGAAAACACATTCATACAACTTTTGCTAGAACACATTGTTACAATTGTTCTATTTTTATTGTTGTTAATCTCTTCCTGTGCCTAATTTATAAATTAAACTTTATCATAGGTATGTATTAGGTACAGGGAAAAAACATAGTATATATATATAGACTTTAGTACTATCGGTGGTTTCAAACATCCAATGAGGAGATCTTTGAAGCTAATAAAGGGGACTACAGTATTTCAAAATCTTGTTCAGAGTTTACAAAGCAAATGCTTAATTTCTGATTTCTCTAACAAAAGATACCTGCAGAGTTATCTGTCATACAAAATAACCACACAAGCTTGTTACGGCAAGCCTTCCCCTCTAACTACTCATATCCCTTTCTCTCTCTTCAAGTCCTGAATTCAAGTAATACTTCACTTGACACTTATTTATCTCCAGGATTATCATATAACTACCATTGACAGATCCACTTTTTTGCAATTGACTGAACAACCCAATCAATAGCAACAAGGACACTCTGCTTTCACAAGATGACAGCTGCTCCAGCTGCTGGCTCCCTGGGGCTGATGTTGGGGAACCAGGGCAGCACAACATGACACATTCACAGGGACACAGACACCAGGTACAACAGTAAATCTACATGGGTCATTAGCATGACTATAATTAGGAAATGCCACAAAGTAAGAAATGAAGAAAAGTGTCCCAATGTGTACAAATGCAGGACTAAGTATCAGATCCTCCTCTGTATTTGTGATTTTGAAAGCCTAAAAACTGGATATGGCTGCTCATATTACAAACTGCATTCACAGCTGTTATAACTGATGTTAAAGAAAGAGGGAGGGATAGGAGAAAGCAAAGTGCTCACATAATAAATAAGCTTTCTATAATACAGGCAGAGAGCTAAATACAAGAGACATGAATGAACTTTGGTTTACAATATAGGAAGTTACATATATGAATGACTGCTTGATAGAAAATCTACTGGAAATCTGGAGTTCCTCCTCCAGCCCTGCCCTTCAACCTTCATCTATCTCTCTATCTAGCTAGCTAGCTAGCTATGAGACAATCAATTAACATTCCCAAACAACCTAGAAATTAGGATATTTGCAAACTGAACTTGACAGGAATTGAAGAAATGCTTAGGAGGAAGCCAGTCTAAAAGTCTTTTATAATACCAAAAAATATATATATATAAATTTTGAAAAGCACAGCATCTGCTTTTAAATTAATCATAAATACTTATTGCAGCTGGGTGTGATAACTCATACCTATAACCCTAACACTTTAGGAGGCAAAGGTGGGAAGATACCTTGAGCCCAGGAGGTTAAAACCAGCCTGGACAACATAGTAAAACCCTGTCTCTACAAAAAAATTAAAAATTAGCTGGGTGTGGTACCATATGCATGTAGTCCTAGCTACTCGGGAAGGTGAGGTGGGAGGATTGTTTGAGCCCAGGATCATGCCACTGCTCTCCAGCCTGAGCAACAGAGCAAGACCCTATTTCTTAAAATAATAATAATAACAAACATAAAAATAAATTTAAAAATGAAACAGTGTATTTTCCCCCAGGTTATGAACACAATATACTATCATTCTAGAGAATGTATTAAAATATTTTTTAGGAAGAGCTAACTTGACATGGATATAAAAATCTCAAATATTACAAAGTATTAATTTTAAAAATCATGCTGAAGGCCGGGCGCAGTGGCTCACGCCTGTAATCCCAGCACTTTGGGAGGACAAGGTGAGTGGATCACGTGGTCAGGAGTTCGAGACCACGAACTCCTGAACGAACCAACATGGTGAAACCCCATCTTCAAAAAAATAAATAAATAAATAAATAATAAAATTTAAAAATCACGGTGAGAAGAAAGACAGGGAAGGCATCAAGAGAAACCAACAACATGCTTTCTGTAAACATGGCACAGAATTGTAAAAATAGAAAGTGGACTAAAGGCCGGGCACCGTCCGTGGCTCATGCCTGTAATTCCAGCACTTTGGGAGGCTGAGGCAGGCGGATCACTTGAGGTCAGGAGTTTGACACCAGCCTGGCCAACATGGTGAAACCCCATCTCTACTGAAAATACAAAAACCTTAGCCAGGCGTGGTGGTATGTGCCAGTAATCCCAGCTACTCAGGAGGCTGAGGCCGGAGAATCGCTTGAACATGGAGGGGGTTGCAGTGAGTCGAGACTGCGCCACTGCACTCCAGCCTGGGCTACAAAGCGATACTTCATCTCAAAAAAAAAAGAAAGAAAGAAAGTAGACTAAGGTCTAAAGTGAGCGAAGACAGCTAAAAACTATGTTCAGTAAGTTTTTTAACGTATGTTTACACACACAGAATCACATGCATATATATGCTGTCATCTAAGAGCACAAATCCCAGAGGAATGCAAGCAGTGCTTATGAAATATCCTCACGTCTATCACTCTCTGCTAGACTACCCACAGAAATCAAAGAGAGGCAAAATTACTTTGAAGATTTTAGAGGAAAGATATCTCACAAAATACTCAATCTCAAAATATATTTTTAAAAACATTTTCTTCCAAGAAGGAAGAAAAATACCCAGAACACTCTTCTCTATCAAGTATCAAAGAAACAGATCTTGAAAATGGCAAGGGTAGGCTAGACTAGATAAAAATACCTCAAGCCCAAGATTGGGAAAGAAATTTAAGAGAATGCATATAGCTGCTATATGTTATGTGTATTTTCCATGCCTTCTTCCATTAAAGTGAGTGGTGATAGCTGTTTTATACAAATTAAAGTTTCTAGGCCTAGACAAACTTCCTCTCAAACCCAAGAGGAATTACCAGGGAGGCTGCAGATCTGTGGTCCATGACAGTTGAAAAATCAAGGAGAGTGAGAGGGATACAGACAATGGACTATGGACAAACACCACCAAAAAAGAAGAAAAAAACGTAAAAGAAGAAAACTCAGAAAATTAAAATCAAGAAAATATTGCACTGACCATCAGCAAAAGGTTTAGAAAAAAAATTAAACATATCATTTGTGGGTTCCCACAGTGAAGTTATCTCTAGAAGCCAAAACAGGGTCCCTAAGCACCAAAACTCAAAAACTAAGCTCATTTCTCCTCCTGATAAGGCTGTTGAAAACTTCCAGGAAATGTCACAAGAGGCTACTAGGATTTTGAAAAGGCACAGAAAAAATTATTTTCATGCCATTATTATCGAGAAAAGAGAAATAGTTTAAAGATGATTAGGGGAGGTTTTTCCTTTGTCCCATCCTATTCAATAGACATTATGACCTCAAGAAAGCAGGAAAGATGAACAGTGAGAATGTTAAGGAAAAGAAGAGGCAGCTGACCACAAAAATGTACTCACCTCCTCCCTTGACATACATGACTGAGTGGTTTGGGGTCTAAGTGGTTTGGGGTGGGACCTGGAAGCTGGGCACTCTGCTTACCCCATAAATACTACAACCACTCCACAAGATTTCCTTCAGAACCGAGAACAGGTCATGAGTGCTGAGGACTCTATATACACAAAGAACCTGGGGGAAGAAATTTAGGTCTGCTGTAGAACCTAAGCAGGTCCTAAATTATGTCAAAAACACCTTTTGCCAAAGAACCCCCTTCTTACCCAGAAGGCCAGTATCCATCCAGAAACCAAGAAAGGTAAGGGAAAGCAGCGCACAGCTGTGAGGCAGAGGAGGTGAGTCCAGAGCTCATGCATGAACTAAGATTATCCAGGAAGATGTGGCAGTTCCGTTAATGCAATGCTAACCCAAATCGAGGAGTTCTGTCTGCTCTCCAGCCCATAAAGAGCTGGACAGGGAACAATTTTTCTGCATAACCAAGGGTAAACTCTAAAACTGATTTTAGGGAAAAGGCCTTGCCTTACTTTTTTTTTTGACATGTAGTCTTGCTCTGTCTCCCAGGCTGGAGGGCAGAGTGTGATTTCGGCTCACTGGAACCACTGCCTCCCAGGTTCAAGTATTTCTCCTGTCTCAGCCTCCCAAGTAGCTATGATTATAGGCACATGCCACCATGCCCAGTTAACTTTTGTATTTTTAGTAGAGACGGGGTTTTGCCATGTTGGTAAGGCTGGTCTCGAACTCCTGACCTCAGGTGATCTGCCCACCATGGCCTCTCAAAGTGCTGGAATTACAGGCGTGAGCCACTGCACCTGGCCCTACTTACATTTTAATAAGGCGAAGATGGTAATTTCTTACTATTACTTTTCAGATTTCTCACGTCCCCAGTGGTTACTTTTCCCTCAACCTCTTCACATATAGACTTGTGTACACTCTAATTAAGAAACCTTGGTTCAGAGACCAAAAAGGAGAGAAGTTGGGAACAATTCGCAGTTGATTCAGGGAAAAGGAACCATAGCAGAATCTGGGCTTGCAGTAACCAAGTCCCTCGGGGCTACCAGAGTAAAGATAGACATAAAATAATTTTTTAAATATAGAGGGGAGAAAAGGAAGAACTTTTATCATGATTTAACTGATAGGAGGTTATTTAAACTACAAAAGTATATAAACTGGAAAAGCAGAGAATCAGGAGGAATATACTAGGTTGACCCATATAAAATTCCCATTTTTATAGGCTAAAAACAGTTGAATGTCAGTGTCTTAGTTCATTTTCTGTTGCTTATAACAGAATGCCTGAAACTAGGTAACTTACAAAGAAAAAGAATTTATATCTTATAGTTATGGAGACAGAAGTCCAAGTTCGAGGGGGACTCACATCTGGTGAGGACCTTCCTGGTGGTGGGGAAGAATTTGCAGAATCTCGTGGTGGTGCAGGGCATTACATGGCAAGAGGCTGAGTGTGCTGGTTCAGGTCTCTCGTACTCTTCTTATAAAGCAACCAGTCCCACTCCCATGATAACCCACCAGTCCATTAATTCATGAAAGTAATCAATGAATGGATTAGTCCATTCATCAAGGCAAAGCCCTGGTGACCCAATCACCTCTTAAGACTCCACCCACCGCACCTGACCATGGGGATAACATTTTAATGTAAGTTTTGGAGGCGACAAATATTCAAAACGTAGCAATCAGTAATTTCACAAGGTTCAAAGGAATAACTATTGCAATGTCTTACATTGGAAAAGCCATCATGGCTGGGCATGGTGGCTCATGCCTGTAATCCCAGCACTTTGGGAGGCCGAGGCAGGTGGATCACCTTCAGTTAGGAGTTCAAAACCAGCCTGGCCAACATGGTGAAACCCTGTCTCTACTAAAAATACAAAAATTAGCGGCGCATGGTGGTGGGTGCCTGTAATCCCAGCTACTTGGGAGGCTGAGGTAGGAGAATCGCTTGAACCCAGGAGGCAGAGGAGATTGCAGTGAGCCAAGACCACACAACTGTGCTCCAGCCTGAGCAACAACAATGAAACTCTGTCTCAGAAAAGAAAAGAAGAGAAAAGAAACAAAAAGAAAAGAAAAGACAAGACAAGGAGAAAAAGCCATTATGAAGCAAATGACTGGTTTATTGAGTGTGACTGCTCTGAAGAGCACCAAAATGAATGGAGGTTTTAGGCTCAAAATGAAAGATATATCACTGACAAACAGGATGGCCAAATCAGAAACTGGAGGTGTCCAAAGAGAACAGAGTAACACCCTCTCAAGAGATTTCTGTACTGGGTAGTCTCCAAGATCACCTAATGTTCTGAAAAGTTCCAAATGTTCTGAAAGTTCTTGCCCATTGTGTCTAAGCAAATACTGGCGGGTTTGGCTGGTTGTTTGTAGTGAGAGCAGACAACTCTCTGCAGTGAAAGGAATGTATCCTGAAAAGAGAATAACAAGAGAAATTCAGGAAGGCAAGAAAATAACTATTTCCACCACTTCTAGCCCATCCTATCCTGCTTTGATCACAGTGGAATCTCAACTGACATCTGCAGGCTGGAAGAATGAGCCCTATAAACCAGTGCCATAAATTTAAAGGAAGGATGGATAGTACTGCTGAAATGCGGTAAAGGGGTCTGGAAAGGAAGCAGTCACTGGGATGTGGGGATTTAAATTGCAAAACGGTGACCAGGTAGGTGTGGGATGCGCAGTTTGGGACCGCAAGAGCGGAGGGCACTCCAGAGGCTGACACTCCATTCCAGAAAGGCCCAGCAGGAGCAGGAGACAATAAATTTAGTTAGAATAGGGTCTGGGTGATGAGTCAGAAAAGTGGGATGAAGCCAAGACTGTAAAGCATCCCGACTCCCAAGCTCAGGTTTTCATGAAGTCTGCTCACTCTGGTCTCTTAAGTATAGTTTACAGAGGAAACAGAAGACCAAAGTAAGTAAAGGGGTGATTTCAAAGTAGGTAAAAGGGTGGAAATAGTTATTTTCTTGACTTCTTGAATTTCTCTTATCCCATACTCTTTTCAGAGTATATTGTTTTCACATCTACCCCTCTTCTCTACTATTACTACAGAGAGAACCAACCAAATCCACCAGAATTTGCTTAAATAGGCACATCTTTGAAATGTCCCAATATTTAGGATCCAGACAAAAATATAAAAACAAAAACAAAAACAAAATTTTTTTTGAGGCAGAGTCTGTATCGCCCAGGCTAGAGGGCAGTAGCACAATCTTGGCTTACTACAACCTCCGCCTCCTGGGTTCAAGTGATTCTCCTGCCTCAGCCTCCCAAGTAGCTGGGATTACAGGTGTGCACCACCACGTCTGGCTAATTTTTGTATTTTTAGTAGAGATGGGGTTTCACCTTGTTGCTCAGGCTGATCTTGAACTGACCTCAAGTGATCCACCTGCCTCGGCCTCCCAAAGTGCTGAGATTATAGGTGTGAGCCACCATGCCCAGCCAATTCTATGGTTTTCGATTAATCAGTTGCCGCTACATTTTTTTCTATTTTTCAGATCAGATTTTGCCATATTTCACTCTTAATGGTATACATACCATACTAAAAAGTCTCATCATTTTTATTAAACCAAATTTTCTAAATAATCCTCTTTAATGAAAATATACACATCAGCCAAAATATGAGAAGGGCAACAACAGCACACATTTTTTAGCCCTTCTGTGCAAGACAGTGGCACCGCAGAGCACGGAGGGAAGGAGTGGTCTACCCCGAGTGCAGGCAATAGAGAGGGCCTTGCCAGTAGGGAATTTAAAAATAGTAATAAACCAACCAAGAGTCAGTTTGCCTTTTATTATCACCCTAAACCAGCAATTCCAGACAATTCTAACTCCTGCCTGCTGGGGCTCACAGCTCCCATCTCAGCCCTCTTCTCCTCAGTCCGTCAGTAATGCCCAGCAATGTATTAAATGCTTTACAAAGACTCTCTTTTAACCCTCGTTTTACAACAAGAAAACAGAGTCTGGGAGACTGAGTTAAATGGGGGAATGAGGACTTACCCTAGGCAACCTGATTCCCAAGCCCGCCTGTTTAACCTGTAGGCCACCACCGCTCAGGGAAAAACAGCAAAAGGCAGCAGAAGCCCTGGTTTGGGCTCAGCTGAGAGGCAGCAGCTGAATTTGAATGTCATCGTCTATTAGCCTACCTCCTACCTTTCCCATCAGTCAATCAACAACTGCCTGAAGCTCAGAGAACACTTTCTACTTATTAATTTATTGCCCATTTCTTGACGTTTTCCCTAGAGAGCAGGCAGGTTAACCCTGCCACACACCTAGTCGCTGAGACCTGAGGCAATGATCTCTCACAACCCATAGGCAATGGCAAAAAACCACCTTATGAAAATATTTTGGACTCCCTGGTGTTCACTTTAATGGGCAAGGACATCTGTGTGTTTTTTTTTTTGTGCTGTCAGAATTCCCATAATAGAAAAAAAAATTAACTGCTTTAATTTTAGACTATCTATGCCTTTTACTGGACCTCATCATACTGAGAGAAGACAGGATATAAATAAGAAATAAATACTTTTCTTCATTGGCTAATAATTTAACTGTGCGAGTAGCTCATTTTGTCTCCCCAGTTTCTAACATCAAGTAAGTAGAATTTTAAGTCACAGTCTTCAGAATTCTAGTGAGGGTAGAAGTTCTCTAATCATCTAAAATCCTTAGACCATCAAACTACAGAGGCCATTGCTGTGAAGACCTTGGAAACTATAAAGAAATTCCCCCTCATCCCATTCCCCAATTACTAAAGTGGGGAGGATCACACAGAGAGTGTGATTAAGTTCACAAATTTAAATTTTAAAAATCAATACATACTCAATGTGAGAAGAACTATGTAGTCACTTTAGAGATGTGAAATATCCAACCAAGCCTGAACTCCCAAAGACTGGATATATTAACACAGCTAAAGAAAGGAGGTATTGAACAGCAAGCTTAGCTGGCCAGTCAGCAAGGGATGCTGAGGGGAAGGCAAGTGTGGGAGCAGAATTTTATAATGCCCCTAGGATTTGGGCCCCTGGTATATACATCCTGTACAATCCTCTCCCTATGAACGTACACAGGGCCAGGCTTTTAAAGGGGGTCAGAGATTGTAAAGACCAAAAGTGTGTGGGAGATTCTCCAGCTGACCTTGAAGAAGCAAAATGCTAGGTCATAGAGAGGGCCATGCGGCAAGGTGGCCTCTGGGAGAAGAGGACCTCAGTCTTACAACCACAAGTCACGGAATTCCACCAACAACCGCTGAGCTGAATGAGACCACATCCCCAGCTGACACTTTTATTTCAGCCTGGTGAGTCCTTGAGCAAGGGACCCAGTTGCCTGTGCCTGGACACACAGAAACTGTGAGATAATAGACTTGCATTGTTTTAAGCTGCTAAATTGTGGCTATGTGTTACATTGTAATTGAAAATTAATACAGTGAGTCTCCAGAGAAGCTGGCAGTACCCGTGTAAATGCTGTCCAGACATAGAGAAGGCCATCCCTGTTGTGAGACAGGTGTTTGATGCCATGGAAGCTGTGCTCATCTAACTCATGGTTTAGATGCCATGCTCACTAATACACATCTGGCTTCTACAGAGGACCGCCTTAAAGGAGATAATGTTCTGACCATCCACATGGAGTATCTCAGTCCCTGGAACATTTACTTTTCAGGGAAATAAACAAATAAATGTGCTGGCCTCCTGACTCCATACACCAGTTTCTTCAGCTAGGCTCCCATAAGTCTACTCCTGAGAGAGAGCTCCGCCCTTGATATCCAGAGAAAATCAGGTTAAAATCTGATAAAGCTAAGAATTGGCCAGATCCTGGACTGTATTAGTCTTATTGCCACAAACAGCAGCTTAAAACAACACCCATTCATGAGCTCACAGTTGAGTGGGTCAGAAATCCAGGCAGGCTCAGCTAGGTTCTCTGCTTAGAGTCTCAGAAAGCCAAAATCAAGGTGTCGGCCAGACACCAGCAACAACATACCAAATTGAATCCTGAGAGTGACCCTGCCCTTTGTATTATACATTCCCCTTTTGAGTATAGTGGAACCTATGCATGTTTGCGAGATCACCGATGATTCTATTACCTTGCTTGGCAGCAGGAGACTATCCAGGTGGGCTGATCTAATCACACAAGCCCCTTAAAAACCATATTCTCCAGGAGGTGGGAAGAAAGAGTGATCTGAAGCATTGTTACTTTTTATTTCTTCTGAGCTGGAACCTAATGAATGCATTTTATACTCTCATAGAAATCAAGTTTCATGAAAATTAAGCAAAAACCACAGACCAAATACGGAACATCTACTAAGAATGAGAGAGTATGTCAAGTACTGTGAAATATGAAAATAACATTAACGCTTCTCAAAGGAGTTGATAAATAATGCAAGCCAAAGTGAAGATAACATAACATGATTAATGATGCCACACTTAATATTAGTCAAAAGGCAACAATTAATAAAAGATTCACACCAAATTACCACAGCTTTTAATGCAGGCCTGATAGCCAGAGTATTCATACAGATGCCACTAGTAACAAGTAGATATGAAGATCTTTAAAATGCTACCACTATGATTCCAAAATTTTGGGACATTTAATGTGTATATTTATGTATAAACAAGCAAAAAAGAAATCAGAGGAAATACAACAAAGTAGTTAGCTATTTGAATAGTCAGTTTACAGGAGATTTTAACTGTATTTTTATTCGTTTTTGAAATTTTTTTCATTTTTTTCCCCAGTAAGCATGTGGTACTATTAGAATCAGAAAATATATATCTACAAGCATTTCTATTGGGCAAGTCATGGTATTTGCCCCAACTAATCTTTCCTTCAAGTCAAAAGCTGTCTTGTCCATAGCTCCCTGCTTTGGAAAGCATGGGCAATTTGGATATGGCACAAAAAGATCAGGAGAGCTATTCAGATCCAGCTAACTGGAACACCAACAAGGAAACAAACTTGTTGACAGCAAGACGTACAGCTGAAAGGATACAAAAGAGCCCAAACTACCAAGAGCTCCTGCAAACTGATGGCATGAGAGAACAGAAATGATGAGTAAAGAGGAGCTATGGGATAGAGAGGAGGACACAAAATAGAGACTGAGGAAGCCAACAGAAGAAAGGAGAGAGCAGAATAGGTTATGTGCAGATGATACCCAAGACAGAGACAGAGGAGCACAGCAGGGATGGATGAGTGGGCAGAGGTACAGGTGGGTGAAGGACAGAGAGAGCCAGAGTGAGCATGCAGGCCTTCTAGCACTTCTTTGATTTCTGACAAGTTTCCAGCTCCCTTGTTAACAATGATTTTTCATTCCTTTCAACCAAAATGAGCCTAATGAAAATGACATTATAAACATTACTTCTATAAAGCTAAACATTAAAACAAAAGACAAGTGTTTGAAGATCTTCTAAAAGACAATTTCTTAATTTAGATTTGTTTTTACTTCTTCAAATCCCAGTTCATCCCCCAAACTGATGGAAATCTCTGAATCTCTCCATCCCCAGCACTCACAAACAGAACAATCCCAGTCAGAAAAGGATTTGCCTATTAGCGACGCTATCTCCACCAAGACAGCAGCCTTATTAAATTACAACTATTTGAACAAGGTCAAGCACTCAGCGTTTAATTCAAAGTGTTTCCAGGTATAATGCTGTCAGGTCAACTTAAACAAGCCAACAGAGGCTTGGAGCCTGATTAAATATTAAAACAGAATCTTTCACATCTGTTTTTACCCAAGGATGAAATTACTGTACATCACTTCAATCAGCTCATTAATACACTACACACACATCTTGCCTCAAAGGTTACAGGAATATCAATGCTACAGAGGCCTGCAGCGAAACGTGCCCACACAGCCAGAAGTGAGGTCACTGCATACTTTACAGAATGTCAATATTTCTTTATAAAATGTGAAACATAATCAGTTAGACACAGACACATTTTAAATTAAAGGATGAAAACCTCCATGAAGTTAAGCCAGTTGCTTTTGATCTGAACCTTTTAATCATTCATTCAGTTGGCTTTGATAGGTAACTTGATAGCACACATCGAGCAAAAATTTTGATTCAACAGTAATTATTTTATAAAATGGAGGGTTGTCACATACAAATAAAGGGTCACGGTGATTACATTTTTTAATTTACAAAAGCACAAATATGAAATATAAAAGATACTTTAAGTATAAAAGATATTTAAGATTTTACACTTATAATATCTTTTATATGTATATAAACATTTCAAAGGACACACACTTAGGACACTCAAGAATATATACTTTCATGGACTATTAGGTGAATGAGCAGTTGAGAATTTTCTACTTTTAAAACTCCTATAACAAGGAATGACACCTGGACAGACAGTCAAGAATCACTTAGAATAGGTCTCTGTTTAACCACCCCCAACATCTGCACTCAGTGAATAATTCTTAAACTGTTTTGTAGCACTATGTGGTAGGCAGTGATAGCTACTAGCTGGGACTGCTATGCCCATTTCCCACCCACTCTTCTTCTTCTGGCCACTCTTCTTCTTCTGGTATATCACCCCTTTTCATCTGGGAACCTCACTAGTCCCTGACAGTTGTCACAGTGCCCTCGCCCCCTGGCCACTCAAGTGAGCAAACCCTTCAAACCATAGTCCTCATGACCCGGGTGACAGTCTAACGGGTGGGCACGTGCCTCCAACAGGCTGCTTCTACATGCCTGCTGGGAGATAAAAGTCTTTGGGGTTGCTCACCTGGCAGAAGGTATGGGCAGCCATTTTCCTACCCCCAAGGAGAGGCAAAACGCACAACCTGCTCGTACACAGAGGGAGCACAGCTCAAATGTACAAAAACAGTCCTGACCACATCCTCTGAGCAACTGGAGCCAACTGGGCTCAATCCAACTCTACTTTCTGTTTTGAACATTAGGTGTCTCTAGCTAAGTCTGATATTAATTAATAAGATATTTTCAATTAATTCAATATAGACTAGGATGACAAATTTTAACTATTTAACATTTGACCGAAAATAATGATGCTGGTATCAACTTTACCTGTGAGATCTGTTTCACTGTGATACTGCCCTAAGGTCACTTAATTAATGTTAATATTATCTGTGTTTAGGTATGTTAGTAATAAAAAAAGAAAATCAGAAAAGTTACTCTAACCCAAAGTACAGATAAAATCACATTTCCTCTGAGAATCCTACTGACCTCTCTCCTTTCTGAAGTTCTATAGGAACACTACACCTAGAGATTTAATTTTGAACTGCTTTCTTATTGTTTCATGTGTAATTGATTTAAAGTTTTTTTAATTGTTTTGCTATGTTAAAAACATTAAAGGTTGCTTAAATATGAGATATTTTAAATTAGTTCAATATAGACTAGGATGACAAATTTTAACTAACATTTAACCAAAAATAATGATGTTGGTATCAATGTTACTTGTGAGATCCGTTTCTCACAGACACTACCCTAAGGTCACTTACTTAATTAGGAGTAGAGGCCAAACTTACACCCAAAAAAGGGTAATTGTTGAGTAACAAACCCCAACTTAAACAATGCAGGCTAGAGAAAAATTATTGAAGAACCATTTGTGAGATGCTGGAGTTTTAAAAATTCATTTAGAGGCTGGGAGCAGTGGCTCACGCCTGTAATCCCAGCACTTTGAGAGGCTGAGGCGGGCAGATCACCTGAGGTCGGGAGTTCAAGACCAACCTGGACAACATGGTAAAACCCTGTCTCTACTAAAAAAATACAAAAATTAGCCGGCTGTGGTGGTAGGCATCTGTAATCCTAGCTACTCAGGAGGCTGAGGCAGGAGAATCACTTGAACCCAAGAGGCGGAGGTTGCAGTGAGCCGAGATCGCAACATTGCATTCCAGCCTGGGTGACAAGAGTGAAACTCTGTCTCAAAATAACAATAATAATAATAATAATTCACTTAGAATTTTAGAAATAGCAGTTGTTTCCATGAATACATGAAAAACATTTTATTTCTTTGAATTCAATGGTTCTTTTTTTATACAGATATTTTTGAGAAGGAGTCCCACTCTGTCGCCCAGGCTGGAGTATAGTGCCGCAATCTCAGCTCACTGCAACCTCCGCCTCCTGGGTTCAAGTGATTCTCTTGCCTCAGTCTCCTGGGTAGCTGAGATTACAGGCACCGCCATCACGCCTGGCTACTTTTTTTTTTTTTTTTTGTATTTTTTAGTAGAGACAGGGTTTTACCATGTTGGCCAGGCTGATTTTGAACTCCTGATCTCAATTGATCCACCCACCTCAGCCTCCCAAAGTGCTAGGATTACAGGCGTGAGCCACTGTGCCCAGCCAGTTGATTCTAAATAAATGAATGATCTGGGAAATGAAACTCAAAGGTTCATTTTCCTTCCCCCAGATGTGATTACATTTGAAACTGAAGGTGACTATAAGCACAGAACTGTCTTAGCCTTCTTTCTTGTGCTATAACACAGTGGTAGACAGCATTTCAATGGGACACATAGCCAGGACACCCAAAGCGGGAGTTTTTGCTGTCACTGAAGGCCTTGTGAAAATAAAACAGACAGTTCAAAACTTCTTTTAAACCCGTTTTCTTAACTGCATGAGAGTATCCCCCACCTTATCCACTATATGAGGGCAGTGAATGGGAATTTGAGCTACAGTGAGCAACGTTCAGCTACTGCGCACCAGCCTTGAGCAAGAGAGTTAAGACCCTATTCACTAAAAAGAAAAAAAAAAAAAAAAAAAAAGTATCATTTGAAACCAATACACAAATGTAAGTTGCAGTCTCCTGTCTACAGAAAATAAATGAGTTCGTGTCATGTGCTATGTGCAAAAATGATCTTAGTCATCTTCCAAGGGGAAAACAAAGCTCAAAGAGGCTACTCCTAACTTGTGCAAAGTCACAGCTCAGATAGAAGCATCAGCTCAGTCCAAAGCCCACATCCTTCCCCTCATCACGCTGCCTCCCATAACTGCAGAAAACGGAAGTTATACTCCTGGACCCACTGCGGATCCAAATCCTAGGTGATTTTCCCTTTTTATACCAATGTGTTACATGTTTGTTAAAAAGGTAAACATTCTATAATAAGCACTTTGCTGTTGTTCTTTTTTTATTTTTAACTAAAGAAACATATAGATTTATTGTTGACAAAGTCCAGCAAACACATATAAGGGCCTGTTGTGTTTTGCTGAACAAAATAATTTAAAAGTGTCTGTTTGTCTGTTATGCTTGCTATGGCTAAATATCCTAACTTAGCATGGCAAAAATAATCTGCAAATGAATTATAGCTAATTATCTACCGTGTTTTCAAGTTCTAAGGAATGAAATAGCCTCCAAATTTTCACTTTTTAGAGCCAAAAAACACCTATAGATTTCTGTTTACAGATTTTTAGTGTTCATTTACTGAACATAAGCAATTATAAAGACATTTAAATTTTTAATAAGATGTATTTCTTTAAAGAAAAGTTGAAACTTCCTGTTTAATGATTAAATCATGACACAAGTTGAAAGGATTTAAAAATCAAGTCCCTATTGAATGAAGTTCACTGCTAAGACACAGAATAGATGCTAGCCCCATCTTTTACATTCTGTAGGATGCAAACTACATGCCTTGCTAGGAGGTAATAGAAAAAAGAGAGTCACCTGGTAGTGGTAACTTACTGAATTTTCTCTGCCCACAAAGCTTAGTGCAGGTGAAATGACTTAATTAACTCATGAGGCTGAGGGATAAGGATTGTGCCTACCACTGTGGCCCCCACAGTGGAGAGAGGACTTCCGCTACTGCTCTGGGTCCACCACTGTGCATTCTTCCTCATGCAGAAAACAGGTACTCTAGGTGCACAATCAGATTACGTCTGGGACAGACACTTTCTGTCATGTCAGAGTGGGAAGCGGGGCAGAGGAAGGGTGCACAGGAGTGCATGCCAGGGTTTGCGTCTGTGCCGGGGCTTGTTTCAAGTCTGGAGAAAGATGCAGTGAAACCAGAAGGTTAGGCTCAGGATTATAATAAAAGCTTTCAAATACTTACAAAAAGGTCTCTATGAAATCTTAAACCATTAAATTTAAATACTGGTAGTTAATAAAACACAAAGCTACTTGTTTAACAGAAAACAGAACCCCAATACAGCACAATCTTATACCATACACAAATTCACACTTGAACAATATAATCAAGTAGAGTAAACCATACTAAATGTAAAGTCAATAAATTATTTTTTTGATTGTTGACCCCACACACACACCAAAGAAAAGACTACAAGGGATTTAACAGAAAGAAATTAATCATCATAATACTTTGGTTCAATACTGATCTAGGGTGAGATAATTTGAGCATTAGAACAGTTTACATGAAATAAGATTTAAAGCAGCACATTTAAAAGAAGCAGAATTCATTAAACAACCTCTCAAAAGGATCATTTCCTTTAATTATTGCTTTTATAACAGAAGACAAAGGCAACCCAATGTAAGTTCATAAAATCTACAATTAACTGCCAAAATCTTAGCAGATAAAATTAGAAGAGAAAGCATATTTGGAAGTACAACTGGTAAAAATTTCTGTTATCTTATTTCTAAAAAGGCATTTGCTCTTTCTTTCTACCCATAATGATTTTAAGTATACAAATAGGCTGGGCGTGGTGGCTCATGCCTCTAATTCCAGCATTTTGGGAGGCCAAGGCAGGCGGATCACTTGAGACCAAAAGCTTGAGACCAGCCTGGCTAACATGGTGAAACCCCATCTCTACTAAAAATACAAAAATTAGCTGGGCGTGGTGGCACACCCTGTAATCCCAGCTACTCAGGAGGCCAAGGCAGGAGAATCACTTGAACCCAGGAGGTAGGGGTTGAAGTGAGCCAAGATCTCCCGCCACTGTACTCCAGCCTGGGTGACCGAGTAAGACCCCTATCTCAAAAATAAACAAATAAATAAATAAAATTAAAAAGTACACAAATATTATGGATTAGATATTATGGAAGGCCCATGAGAACAGAGGAATAAAAAAGCAAAACTAAGCTGCATGCTCTAGGAACATACAGTCCTGGAGAGAGGGGGTTTACAAAAGTCCTCACAATACTTCCAGACAAGTGTGCTAACCTGGTCTGTATAGAAGAAATTATGGGAGAGAAAAGCAGTTGACTGGCTGACTGGAACATCTTCACATCTGGGCTGAGTCTTAAAGGAGGAGAAAAAGAAGTAGCCTGAAAAACAAGGTTAAACAAGAGAGAAAGGTACATATTCCATATTCTAGGCAAAAAAAAAAACAACCAAAAAGTAGTGTGAAAAGGTACAAAAGCTAGAATATTTTTAGGGACTCTTTGGACAGCGGAAGGGTATAAGAGGGAGTCAGAGTGGAGAAAGAAGAGCTGGAAAGGTTGATAGGAACAAGATTAAGGGCCAGGCATGGTGGCTCATGCCTATAATTCCAGCACTCAAATTCTAGGAGTTCGAGACCAGCCTGGACAACACGTTGAAACTTCATCTTTACTAAAAATACAAAAATTACCCAGGCATAGTAGCTCACACCTATAGTTCCAGCTACTTGGGTGGCTGAGGCACAAGAATCACTTAAGCCCAGGAGATGGAGGACACACAGCCTCGGTCTTAAAAAAAAAAAAAAAAAAGAACAAGATTAAGAAGAGCATTTTGGTCAAACTACGGAATTAATTGAAGCTTTTTATGCCTTACTCATAGGGCCTATTGGGAAGATATTTAAGACCTGATCAAAATCTATCATATTCATGGATGAATCTAGAAACCACCATTCTCAGCAAACTGACATAAGAACAGAAAACCAAATACCACATGTTTTCACTCATAGGCAGGTGATGAACAATGAGAACACTTGGGCACAGGGAAGAGAACAACATTCACTGGGCTAGGTGGGGCGGGGGAGGGGAGGGGAGAGAGAACACCGGGAGAAATACCTGATGTAGGCAACAGGGGAAGGGGGGCGGCAGGTAGAGACAGCAAACCACCATGGCATGTATATACCTATGCAACAATCCCGCAGGATGCAGGATGTGCACATGTATACCAGAGCTCAAAGTAAAATTAAAAAAAAAAAAATCTGTCATATTATTTCCTGAACTTTTCAGTATTCCACAATTGATGTTGTAATCAGAATAATAATAACAATACGATTAAAGGGCAAAGTGAAAGGCAACTTATGAATGGAGAAAATATTTTTAACCAAATATCTAATCAGGCGTTAATATCCGGAATATATAAATAACTCCTATAAATCAACAACAACAACAAACTCATCCAATTAAAAAAATGGGCAAAGCACTTGAAAAGACATTTCTTCAAAGAAGATACAGAAATGGCCAACAAGCATATAAAAAGATGTTCCACATCACTAATCATTAGGAAATGCAAATCAAAATTATAATGAAGTATCACCTCAGATCCATTAGGGATGGCAAAAAAAAAAAAATTGTTGATGGGGATATGTAGTAATGGTATATGTGCATGGTTGGTAGGAATGTAAAATGGTGTAGCTATTATAAAGAACAGTACAGCAGCTCTTCAAACAATTAAAAACAGAATGATGATCCAGCAATCCCACTTCTGGGTATATAGTCAAAAGAATTGGAAGTAGGATCTCAGAGATTTTTGCTTACCCATGTTCACTGCAGTATTGTTCACAGGAGCCGAAAGGCAGAAGTACCCTAAATGTCCACCAACAGACACCTAGATAAAGCAAATGTGGTCTATCCATACAATGAAATATTATTCAACCTTAAAAAGAAGGAAATCCTGTCACACACTACAACATGGATGAACCTTGAGGACATTACACGAAGTGAAATAAGCCAGTAAGAAAAAGACAAATACTGTATTATTCCACTGATGTGAGGTACCTAGAATAATCAAACTCTTTGCAACAAAAAGTAGAATGGTGGTTGGTAGAGGCTGGCAGGCGCAGGGAACTGGGAGTTACTTCCTGGGTACAGAGTTTCGGTTTTGCAAGATAAAAAAAACTTTAAAGATCTGTTACACCGTGTGCATATAGTTAACACTGCCGTACTACACACTTTAAAATGGTTAAGATGGTAAATTTAATGTTATGTGGTATTTTTTTTTTAACCATTATAATAAACAAGCAAATCAAAAACAACAATATGGCTGGGTGTGGTGGCCCACACCTATAATCCTAGCACTTTGGGAGGCCAAGGTGGGCAGATCACTTGAGGTCAGGAGTTCAAGACCAGCCTGGTCAACATAGTGAAACCCTGTCTCCATTAAAACTACAAAAATTAGCCAGGCATGGTGGCGCATGCTTGTAGTCCCAGCTACTTGGGAGGCTGAGGCAGGAGAATGGCTTGAACCCGGGAGGCGGAGATTGCAGTGAGCTGAGATCGCAGCACCATTGTACTCCAGCCTGGGCAACAGAGAAAGACTCCATCTCAAAACAAAACAAAACAAAACAAAACAAGAGAAAAATGTGATTAAAGGCTGCAAAGTTTCAGGCTAATTTGTAAGGAGTCCCTAATGCCAATATGAGGATGTGACCTTTATTATTAGTTGTATGTTACGTCAGTAAATATACAGTGTTCAGGCTGTAGTAAAATTTCAAATTTCTCAGCCAACACAGTAATTGCTGGCACGTTGTATGCTTGAAACCTGCAGAGTGTAAATAAGAAAAAGTGTGCTAAATTCTAAAATCCACTCTAGTCTACTGGTGCTGAGATTGCTGACTGATTACACCATCATGAAAGGGTATTTCAGGATTTAGTAACATCAAAACCACTAATTTTGGTTGGGCATGGTGGCTCACACCAATAATCCCAGCACTTTAGGAGGCTGAGGTGGGCAGATCCCCTGAGCGGGAGTTTGAGACTAGCCTGGCCAATATGGTGAAACCCTGTCTCTATTAAACATACAAAAATTAGCCAGGCGTGGTGGCAGGTGCCTGTAATCCCAGATACTCAGGAGGCTCTGAGGCAAGAGAATCGCTTGAATCCGGGAGGTGGAGGTTGCAGTGAGCTAAAATCACATCATTGCACTCCAGCCTGGGCAACAAGAGTGAAACTCCATCTCAAAAAAACAAACAAAAAAAAAAACACTCATTTCTAGCCAGAGTTTTAAAAAGAAAATATTATCTTAAATAAATAAAGTCAAACTTTCAGTTATTAAAAAGTCTATTTAGTCTAAATCCAAACTCATTTTATCAAATGTCAAGCTTTTCCCCTAAGAACAGCAGTGAGGAAAGAGAGGGGTCCAAGGAATGAAAGCGGGCAAGCATGAGAAAAGGGAAAGGTCTACCCACTTGTCTGTGGTCCAGTCCTGCAGCCTGTAAAATATCTTCTGCCATTTGCAGGCATCCACATGCCAGCTCTCTCTAGTGAGATCCCTTCGCTGGGACCTCCGTGCTGCCTGATGCAGGCAATGGGTGCCCTTTGACTCAGCTCTCCGTCTCCTCTCAGCTCCTGCCTCTGTGGTCCACCCACGACCTCCTTCTGCTGGGGCCTAGGCCTGGCAGGCAGCCTTCCCAAGCAGGACAAGTCTTTCAAAAAGACTCGGGCCAGCTGTCCTCCATGCAGCCCACCAAACCCACAGGAAATGTCAATGGTTTTTGCTGCCCTCTCTCCATACAGTGTCCCCTGGGGCGGCTCTAGCCACATGGGGGTTTTCAAATGAGAGGAAGATACCTGTCTCTGTATTCACAGACATCCCCAAACTCCAGGAAAGTCACACCACACTCACTCAAGAACACTTTCTCAGGAGTCTGTTCTAATCTCACAGCAGCACCTGGCACAGAGGTGCCAGCCAGGTGCTGCTGTGGGATTAGAACAGCAGCTCAATAAGATGTCGATCTGTGCTCGCTTCGGCAGCACATACACTAAAATTGGAATGATACAGAGAAGATTAGCATGGCCCCTGCGCAAGGATGACATGCAAATTTGTGAAGCGTTCCGTATTTTTAAGCTGGGCACGGTGGCTCACGCCTGTAATCCTAGTACTTTGGGAGGCTGAGGCGGGCGGATCACCTGAGGTCAGGAGTTCGAGACCAGCCTGACCAATATGGTGAAAACCCGGTTTAAAAAAAAAAAAAAAAAAAAAAGATGTCAATCTACCCTCTTGCATTCAACCCTAATCTCTGAGTTATTCTCTTGAGGCCTTTCTCTAATGACTGGGGGAGGACAGAGACAAGAGAACCCCCTAACCTCCCCCAGGAAAGAGCTTCCTACTCCTAAGAGTTCCTTGCAAGCAACTGACTTACACTCTTCTCTTATACAGGCCAGTTATACTACGGGGGGTATAACAGCTGCTATGTGCACAAAAGATGGTTAGAGGTATCAGTGTGAAATATACAAAAGTAAAGGCCAAGTGCACCAATATTAACATTGATGTGTACGAGCAGGACTATCCAGGAAGAAAATCTAAATAATTTTAGTAACTCGAGTGCCACTACTAACTGTCCCTGCCTTTATTTTGGAGACATGGTCTCTCTTTGTCCCCTAGGCTGCAGTGCAGTGACGCAAATATAGCTCACTGCAACCTCAAACTTCTAACCTCAAGGGATCCTCCCACCTCAGCCTCCTGAGTAGCTGGGACTACAGGTGCACACCACCACGCCTGGCTAATCTGTTTACTTTGTGTAGAGATTGGGTCTCACTTTTTTGCCCAGGCTGGTCTCGAACTCCTGGGTTCAAGTGATCCTCCTACCTTGTCCTCCCAAAGTGCTGGAATTACAGACATGAGCTACCGTGCTCGGCCTGTCCCTGCATTTTCTAACCCTCTTGTTCAGATTCAAACTCCAGGAGGAAGCAGTCAACAGGCTAAGCCTAAGAAGCGAATCCACCCATGCAGCTCCTAGGAGGCAAGAACAGAAAATGCCCATTTCATCTGTGCTGGCTTCCACAGCAGAAGGTGGAACCTACCACTCAACACTGGGCAACCTATAGTGGACAGCAGATGTCCATTACAGACATTCCCTATCTGCTTCCTTAAAGAACTCAAAATATATGTCAAAACAACACTGGCAACGACAAACAACATTAATTCTGCCAGTTCACATTACATGCCAATATTGTTCCAACTCAAAAATAATTTATAAAAGCATAGCTCTGATCACTACCACAATCTGCCATCATCAGTCAGAGTCAACAAAAAATAAAAGCTCCCAGAAGGGCTAAAATCCTTAATGCAGGCTGATGACAAAGATGGCAGGCGATTATTTAATTTTTTTAATGTCAGATCATGTTAACTGCCATGCTTAAATTTGCAAATTGTTGCTTGTTAAAATACCCATTTACTAAAATGATAAATAATACATGTTGTGACACATTAGTGAAACTGTTATTTTAAAGCATCACAGACACAGATGAATTACCATTTTGGTGCAAACCCTTGTACCATTTAGGGAAAAACAAGAGGATCTGTTAAGTTACATTGTGGCAGAAAAATCAAGAGTTGCCACCATATCTCCCCACCCCAAAATGACCCTCCAGATTTCAGATTCTTAAGGTCAGCTCAGCAAGGCATGTGCAGAGCCAAAACTAGAGCCCAGAAAGTTGACTGAAGGCTTCCTGCCAAAGGCAGCCCTTGCAATAGCAGCACCAGCTAACATCAAGGTCGAGCTGGCAATGGAAGGGTGGCCAGGTTTAAAAGAAACCCTGTCAGGAATTGCCAGGAATAAAGAAGCCATTCCAAATTGTGCTATAGCAAAGGTAACAAGGATCACAGCTTTCCCCAAACAATGTTCATCCATTTTCAAACCCCACTAATCTTGCTCAGTAAACCTTTCATGTTCATATAGAGCTCAGTTCTTTGCTTTTACTGAATGTGGACAGATACTAGGATCTCCTTTGAAAGAGAAACGGTTATTTGCAAATGCTGGAAGGCAGAGAGTAAAAACAAAGTTTGTAACACAAATACAATTTTGAAATTCAATCATTTATATGCAAAAAAAAAAAAAAAACCTCAAACCGTGTTCTATCTACCCTTAACTCAAGATTTAAACGTATACCATAAAATTCTTAGAAAATAAAGTGACTATTTTAAAAATCAAACCAATGATGTTACAAAAAAATACTTGGTAACCAAAAGATTAAATGTAAAATATGAGCTCAATGAATCAAGGTCAAATTTCTACTTGGCATTCTCGGCTCTTCATGGTCTGGCCCTAACCTACCTTTTTCTATTTTACTTCCTACTGCTTCCCTTTGACAGACACGTCCGTCCTCTGAGAAAACTGTACTATTCAGTTCCTCACATTCTCCTGTGTACATTTTTTTTTTTTTGAGACGGAGTCCCGCTCTGTCACTCAGGCTGGAGTGCAGTGGCGTGATCTCGGCTCACAGCAACCTCCACCTCCCAGGTTTCAAGCGATTCTCGTGCCTCAGCCTCCCAGGTAGCTGGGATTACAGGCACAAGCCACCACACCCAGCTAATTTTTTGTATTATTAGTACAGACGGGATTTCATGTGTTGGCCAGGCTGGTCTCAAACTCCTGGCCTCAAGCGATCTGCCTGCCTCAGCCTCCCAGAGTGATAGAATTACAAGTGTGAGCTACCACACCCAGCCTCCTGTATGCATTTGTAAGTGATGGGCCCAACTCCCTTTCCTTCTGAATATATCCTTAAAAATTATATGTTCAGGCCTGGCATGAGGCCAAGCACTTTGGGAGGCCAAGGTGGGCGGAGTTGTCAGGAGTTCAAGACAAGCCTGGGCAACGTAGTGAAACCCCATCTCCGTTACAAATGCAAAAACCAGCCAGGTAGCTGGTATACACCTGTAGTCCCAGCTACTTGGGAGGCTGAGGCAGGAGAATCACTTGAACCTGGGAGGCAGAGGTTGTGGTGAGCTGAGATCATGCCACTGCACTCCAGCTTGGGCGACAGAGTGAGACTCCATCTCAAAAACACAACAAAACAAAACAAAAAAATCATATGTCCAAATTCTCCCTTTCCTACAGTGACCAGCTCAAATAACACATTGGCCGAGTGCTCTCTCCTTCCTCTGCCTCTCACAGCCCTGGCAATGAGCTACATTCCATATACCTTATCCCTTCTTGCAGGGTCATCTTAGTTTAAAGAGTCATTACTAAACTGTGTGTTCATCTTCACAACACAGTTCTTACTTATAGAGAGACACTCACACTATACCCTGTTTACACAGGACCCAAGCAGAGCCTGCCTCCTGGTCATCTCCTGCCTGCCTTGTAAAAACTCCTCAGATTTAAAAGCCCATTTACTCCTTTGGCTCTTTCCCACTAGGGCTTAGCTCTCTCCCAAAACAATGAATTTTCCTTTCAATGGCATTGGATAAGGCTCCTTGATTTGACCTATTTTCTGCCTCCCATCCATGAAGCCTCGCTCCATAGTATGCCCAGTCCAGGATAAAAAGCTCCACATCCCCTTGTAGGTAAGAATTTCAGCCTCTTTACACAGATGCAAAGGTTCCTATGGGGCAACTGGCCCTAGGCTCTGGAGTTCGGTTCCTCCCTTGTCTTGGACCTCAGCTCTCAATTCTCTCCCACTGAATCTTCACAGCTACTTAACTTCTTAATGGAGCTGAACACTATCAACCATCCAGGCCTTAAAGTTCTCAAAGCTGAATATCAAGGATAATCGTCCAAGTAGAGAAATGGATCAAACATCACAGACATCCAGGCAACCTTATCTTGTCTAAAATTATATGTTGTCTAAAAAAGAAATCTATATTTAAAAAATTTTTTCATTACATAATAAGGGAATACAATTTCACTGTAAAAAAAATTTGACAACATTGCTTCTCAGCCTCTTGGCTAAAATCAAGTGTAAAAAAATTTGACAACATAGATGATACAGTTTCCACTGACACTTCCTCAATCCCATCCTATATCTGCCTTAGAATCTTTCATCCATGTACTTACATATTATCCTTCATCAAATCTAAGATCTTTTTTTTTTTTTAAGACGGGGTTTCACCATGTTGGTCAGGCTGGTCTTGAACTCCCGACCTCAGGTGATCTGCCCGCCTTGGCCTCCAAAGTGCTTGGATTACAGGCGTGAGCCACCGCGCCCAGCCAAATCTAAGATCTTATCACTTGTAATGTGCATTATCCTTCACCAACTAAGAGCTTAAATTATTAAACTATGTCACCAATTATTGGATACACAGATTTCAGGAATGTTAAAAAATCTGAAAAGCATGTTTTAGAATTTATAAAATACAAGTTTTGAGTTTTACAAATATAAATGTAATAATTTTGTATTTTATTTTTCTCACTAAAAACTTATCTGAGAGAGCTTCCCACATCAGCTGCATAAAGATCTATACCACACTCTTACACTCTTTTTAGGTACTGCATTCTATATGCTGGCTGTACCACTGTACATTTAATCATTCCAGTATTTCACCATTCCAATGCTGGAATGGGCATGTGTTCATGTGTATTTCGCCAGATACAAAATTACCAAATTAAAAGTAAGTGATTTTATTTTCAAAGATACAGTCAAACTACCTTCTCCAAAAAAGTCTGAACAATATATATGCTCACGATGTGAAAGTACACCCATTCTTCCTCACTGCTGCCAAAGAATATTATTCTCTTTAATTTCTGCCAATCTGATGGAATAAAATCATATCTGGTTGCTTTAATTCACTAAGTATTAATGAAGTTAAGCATCTCTTTGTGTTTATTGGCCATTTGTTCCCTTTCTGTCAATGCCTTTTTATATATTTTGCCTATTTTTTCTAGCTTTTTATTAATATGCAGAAGCTTCTTTATATACTCTGTATTTACCCTTTGTGTTTTGCATATGGCCTATTTTCTCCTAGTCTGTTGTCTTTTAATTATATTTGTGATTTTGTCTTTGGTGATACAGACATTTCAAGTCTTTAAAGCAGCAAATTTATTAATCACTTCCCAGCTATACCCCAAATTACTTACATGTAGGTAATATTTTCTTCTAACATGAAACCCATTCTCTGCAAACTCTACTAGGTTCTGGCCTGGCAGCATTTGAAGGGATATGAGATGCACTCCTCTAACTCACAGAGAGGAGAAATTCCAGCTATTCTGATTCCACCTCTGAAAGAGGCAGGCGCCAGTCAGTGCTCTGCCAGCCTGTGGGCACTATTTTAGGAAGGAGCAGCTAGTTCTCTCTTTTTTTCCGCCAGACAGGGTCTCAGAGACTCTGTCAACCAGGCTGGGCCACACTGGCATGATCATAGCTTATTGCAGCCTCAGTCTCCCCCATCAAAGTGCCTCAGCCCAAGGCACTATGATTACAGCCACATGTGCCCCACCCAACTACCTTTTTGGGGGGGCAGGGTCTTGCTATGTTGTCCAGGCTAGTCTCAAACTCCTAGGCTCAAGCAATCCTCCTGCCTCGGCCTCCCAAAGTCTTGAGATTACAGGCAGGAGGCACTGCGCTCGGTACTGGTTTCCTTTCTTAACATCAAAGGCAGAAGCCTAACCCATTCCAGGCTACATACGTGTGCCAGCCTGGTCAGCCTGACATCGTGGCTCAAAATAAGAGACCAGGCCGGGCATGGTGGCAAATGCTTATAATCCCAGCACTTTGGGAGGCTGAGGCGGGCAGATCACCTGAGGTCAGGAGTTCGAGACCAGCCTGGCCAACATGGTGAAACCCCGTTTCTACTAAAAATACAAAAATTAGCCAGGTGTGGTGGTGGGTGCCTGTAATTCCAGCTACTTGGGAGGCTGAGGCAGGAGAATTGCTTGAACCTGGGAGGTGGAGGTTGTAGTGAGCCGATATTGTGCCACTGCACTCCAGCCTGGGTGACAGAGCAAGACTTGGTCTTAAAAACAAAAAGCAGAGACCAAAGCCCTGCCACACAGAGAGGCAAGCATCCCACCAACCATGGCTCAGTCCCTGGGCCAGGAGTGTCTGGACACCCTGTGGAAAGATTGTCACCCCACCCACCTCTCCCGTAGACTCAGATGTAACATACTGCCTGCAGAACTGCACTCCTGATCTGGTGCAAATAAACCCCAGGGTATTGATTAACTCTGATGACTAGATCCTGGTCTGATGGGCCCATATGCCAAGGTCCAGTCCCTGTGAGGCAGTCTCCTGTCCCCAGAGAGATGGTGGAGAAAGGCTGGCTCTTCTCCCTTTACATCTGCACTACAAGATCAGGTCTTTAATTCCTCTGCATCCTGCTCCCCACTGCTGACATGGTCTCCCTTACAAGAGACTCCACAACCTATTGCCCAGCCTGTCTGAGCTTCATGCATTAGGCCCTCAGGACTCACCCAACTGCCAGAGAGAGGGCCCAGGACAGCTAGGTTCCGATTTCCCTGACTCAAAGCAGGGCAAAGTAAGCTCTGGTTCCTGGATCAGTGGAATACACCAGGTTATGGAAGGGTCAGAGATTGGTGGGAACATACACTTTCTGTGATACATTCATGAATTATTTGGTCAAGAACACAGAACTTTTTTGTTTTTGAGACAGAGTCTCGCTCTGTCACCAGGCTGGAGTGCAGGGGTGCAATCTCAGCTCACGGCAACCTCTGCCTCCCATGTTCAAGCTATTCTCCTGCCTCAGCACGTGCCACCAGGCCCAGCTAACTTTCATGCTTTCAGTAGAGACAGGATTTCACCATGATGGCCAGGATGGTCTCGATCTCTTGACCTCGTGATCTGTTCACCTCGGCCTCTCAAAGTGCTGGGATTACAGGCATGAGCCACCATGCCTGGCCAAGAACACAGCACTTAATGGGTAGGTAAGGTGGCAGCACAGAGTAGGAGCAGATGCAGCCTATGTTTCTGTTGCTTGTCCTTTGCCCCTGGTTTCCACCAAAGAGCACAGCCAAATATAACACCGAGCTCACATGGGGTCCTGCCAGATTTGGGGGCGCAGGGAGGGAGCTGAATTCTTGCTGTGACTGTGAAATACTCTGGCTTATCTACTCATCTCTATACTTACATTTAAAGGAATATTTACATCCATTAGCTACTCCTGGTTGTTGAGTCAAACTTAGCATTTTCAAGAATTCCTCCTCAGCTGGGATGAGGGTGAGGGTAAAGAAGGCTCTTTGTCTACATGTCCCTGCCTCCAGTTTCCCAATCCTGGGAAAGTCCATCTCCTGGAACTGCGATGGCCTGAGGGACCTTCTCCAACACACATGGAACTCAGCGGTGTCGCAGAGCACACCTGGAAAAACCCCAATCCCACCTCAACCTTTTGTCACCCAAAATTAATCTTGCCTGTCAGAGCCAAACATAACCTGACATTTCCCTGTGCTACTGCAACCCAAACCATTATGCTTACATGAAGCCAAATCCTACTGTTTACAGCCTGATGATAACCCAGTTGGCATTCTGTGCTCTAAACTACTCTCTTAGAAAGAGCTTCCCCTGGCCAGGCACAGTGGCTCACACCTGTAATCCCAGCACTTTAGGAGGCCATGGCGGGTGGATCATGGGGTCAAGAGATCAAGACCATCCTAGCCAACATGGTGAAACCCCATCTCTACTAAAAATTCAAAAATTAGCTGTGTGTGGTGGCACACACCTCTAGTCTCAAGCTATTCAGGAGGCTGATGCAGAAGAATCACTTGAACCTGGGAGGCAGAGGTTGCAGTGAGCCGAGATCGCACTACTGCACTCTATCCTGGCAACACAGCAAGACTTCATCGAATAAAAAAAAGAAGAAAGAAGGAAAGAGCGAGCTTCCCCTTGACTTTTTCAAGGCCTCCCCAGCAGGACTCAAGATAGGCAGCTCCACCTAAGTCCCACTCACCTCTGGGTCCTCCACAATATTTAATACACCTCTTAATCCTAGAAAATATTTTCTAAATATTTGTTCAACTAATTATATTGGAATTATTTTTGGAATTAATTCTTGCCTTCCCGAAGTTCATATCTAGCACATTCAAGATTGATCAACTTGCATCTTTATTAAAGAAATCTCTCATTAGGTCTAATAGCAATATTATCCACTATCAACTTCAGATTTAAGCAGCCTCAACTTTCCAACCAAAAAGAGGAATCTTAAGAACTTTGGATGGCATTATACTAAGTGGAGATTTTCCTCAGATTCTAAATCTATGCTGTCCAACACTGTAACCACTAACCACATGTGACTATATAAATTTACATTTTCTCCTTTGGGAGGCTGAGGCCAGGAGTCCATACCAGCTTGGGCAACACAGAGAGACTCCATCTCTACAAAAAATTTTTTAAAATTAGCCAGGTGTGGTGGTACATACCGGTAGTCCCAGCTACTCAGAAGGCTAAGGCAGGAGGATCATTTGAACCTAGGAGCTCAAGGCTACAGTGAGCTATGATTGCACCACTGCACTCCGGTCTGGGTGACAGAGCAAGATCTTATCTCTAAAAACTATATATATAAATAAATAAGTTTACATTTTCAAGGAAATTAAAAATTTAGTTTCTCAGTCTCTGCCACATTTTAAGTATACTCAATAGCCACATGTGGATGGTGGCTACCATACCATATTGGACCGTGCAGATAGAGAACATTTTCATCAACATACAAAGTTCCTTTGGACAGCGCTATTCCAAATGCATTAAAAATCTTGAAAACCCAAAGAATCCTTAGCTTGTAGCTAGTATCAGATCTTCAAAGTACCATAATTAAATTTAAAAAACACCCAGCTCCTTTAATTAAAACACCATAAGGAAACACTCTCACTGATAAAGTAAGACTTTTATAATAATAGATTTGTCTCATCACAGTGAAAAATTTAAACGCAGCCTAAGTTTCATCTATCTTTGGTTGCAAAAGCTAATAGGCTATGCAGAGGGCAATGCATTCTTAGAGTTGCATGAATCCTTTCTCCTGACAGATAAAATGTCTCATTAATGGTCACTTAGGAAACCAATCTTAATATAACCCTTAACATTCTGGGCCTCACTAGAGTATACAAACAACACCTAGAAAATTTTCAACCCAGGGATTTCAAAATGTATGCATACAAAACCAAAAAATACCTAAGTCTTCCAGGAGTTCAGAATTTGATGCTAGGTGGAAGGTGTCTATAAATATGTGAAGTATGTATGTTAGAATAAAGGAATTGTCTAAGGACGCTGTGCCTTTTTCTCTCCCATCCCCATAAAATGCCAGTGTCTCTTAGCAGATGAAATACATACATAAGGGAGTTAGTGAAAAGAGGTCTTCTATTTCTTTTATAGACTCCTAGGAGCACTGAGACTCATTCAACAGCATATGAGTATGAGTCCTGGACAGCACAGCTTCAGCACCTCAATAGAAAAGTTTTTCCCTTCATAGTGAAGCAATGAGAGGGCTAACAAGCACATGATTTTTAAAAATCAAAACAGAATTCGATAAGGATGGGCAGAAGGGTAAGCCTGGGGGCAGGGGACTAGGTAACAAGTCATTCAATAGTCTCAAGGTATAAAGTCTCAATTCTACACACTGTATGTATGTATTTGTGATGTTCCCACTGGGCTGGCCACCACACTGTATAATCATAAAGTGAGGATTTGGGGTGTTTTTGTTTTTGTTTTTGTTTTTTGAGACAGAGTTTCGCTCTTGTTGCCCAGGCTAGAGTGCAGTGGCCCAATCTTGTCTTGGTGTGATCTTGGCTCACAGCAACCTCTGCCTCCCTGGTTCAAGCAATTCTCCTGCCTCAGCCTCCCGAGTAGCTGGGATTATAGGCATGCGATACCACGCCTGGCTAATTTTATATTTCTAGTAGAGACAGGGTTTCTCCATGTTGGTCAGGCTGGTCCTGAACTCCCAATGTCAGGTGATCCGCCTGCCTCAGCCTCCCAAAGTGCTGGGATTATAGGTGTGAGCCATTGTGCCTGGCCCATAAGGTGAGCTTTAATTACCTAAGATCATTCACTAGCTCTCATGAGATGTGTTCTACCTGAAGGACTGCTCAAGAGGGTCACAAATGGCTCATAATTTTTTCTGCTGGAATTTTTTTTTTTTTTTTTGACAGAGTCTCACTCTGTTGCCCAGGTTGGGGTGCAATGGTGCGATCTTGACTAACTGCAACCTCTGCCTCCTGGGTTCAAGTGATTCTCCTGCCTCAACTTCCCAAGTAGCTGGCGCCTACCACCACGCCCAGCTAATTTTTTGTATTTTTAGTAGAGATGAGGTTTTACCATGTTGGCCAGGTTGGTCTCAAACTCCTGACCTCAGGTGATCCACCCGCCTCAGCTTCCCAAAGTGCTGGGATTACAGGCGTGAGCCACCGTGCCTGGCCTCTGCTGGATCTTAAAGCCTACAACTTCCTACTAAAGGAAAGGTAAAAGGAAATACAGCCCTAAAACACCACCAGAAGGGCAGCAGGAGATGTGGGGGGCAGCCAACAACTGGGACCTCGGTGATGCCAACCTTAACTATCATTTCACCCTTTCCCCTTCAAGCCATCCCATGATCCTAAAACCTTTATAAGCCTTTTACACTTGACACTACTGTCCCAGAAGAGCTGTTTGTCATCCTGAAATCAAACTGTATTTTCTCCTTTGGGAGCATGTACATTCTGTAATGAGACAGGTAATCCTCAGACAGTGGCAAGCTGAATCATACTAGGCTCAGATACTGACCTTGACTTTACTGAAAACCGTTAAGTGGTAAAAATTTCATCAAGGTAAGGCAAGAACAAAGGAAGAACATGTTTTCATGTTTTCCCTTCCATTTTACATATACATTATTTTATCCCACAGCCAACTGTTTGTCATCTCTTTATAAACTCTCAGGAACACAAGAGAAAATAGTACATGAGTCACTCTCACAAGAGCATAAAATGATGAGGAATACATTCCCACATATACAGTATTATTCACTGAAATTTTTACTTAGCTGTTTTTAATAAAGAAAACCATATGATCATGAAAAACATACTATAGGCACGTTACTGATTCTGATACAGCTTTCTTAAAATTCAGAAGAAAGTATGTCAACCAAACATGAATACACATCAACCCTTAGAAAAGATGTTTAGAGAGCAATACAAAACATTTTAACTGAACTTTATCAGGCTTGTAAAATACTTACCGAGACATTAAGGAAGAAATTAACTTTCAAAGACAATTGTTGCTTAAAGTAAGCAATCTCACAAAATGTTTATCTAACAGAATCCAGGCATGCTGGCTACAGCATCTCAATTGACATGCCTTAAGAAGCCACAAATTATTAGGAAATAGGTCTGGGAAAATGTGGCCCATGTAGAAAAAGTCTTTAACAAAGATCCAAATTACATTAGTATTCACAAGGTGAAACAACTTGTTATAGATGCACAGCATTAGTCTCATATACAGTAACACCTTTACTAATAAGAGAATATGTCCAAATGTCACATTTCTTTTTTACAAAGCTTAATTACCAGAGGTGAGAGCTGACAGGCACAGGAATGAGTTGCAGGGTATCAGATAAGAGGATGGCTGCAGAATGAAATTACTGTAAAATATTAACTAAAAGTCAAACAGGCAAGAAAATATAAAATATGCATCAGACAGTTTTAGGATAAGGTTAAGGAAAAGAGGCAGTGAGCCACATTAATATTAATAGTAAGAGGAAGAATAAGAGGAATCTCTGGTTAAGCAGGGAGGTGGAGATAGCAGAAGAAATCTTGAAGAAGGGGCAGAGTTTTCAGCTCTTAAGTGAAGTTAAAGTGGAAGGTGGAGACTCCAGCAGCCACAGCAGACACATCAGGTTCAGGTAGAAAAGCAGGGGGAAGAGCAAGTTCCTTCTGACTGTATTCCCCCATCCCATCGCACCCACCAAGGATGCTTTCTAGGTCAACCTCAGAAGAAAGCTTCTGGTGTCTAAAGCTCCACCCCCAGCCGAGTGTGGTGGTTCACGCCTGTAATTCCAACACTTTGGGAGGCTGAGGCAGAAGGATCGCTCTGAGGCCAGGAGTCTGAGATGACCCTGGGCAACATAGCAAGATCCCATCTCTACAAAATAATTTTTAAAATTAGCCAGGCATAGTGACATGAGACTGTAGTCCCAATTACTTGGGAAGCTGACATGGGAGGATCACTGGAGTCCAGGAGTTCAAAGTTACAGTCAGCTATGATCACACCACTGCACTCCAGCCTGGGCAACACAGCAAAACCTCATCTCAATCAATCAGTCTCCACCACCATCTGTGTGCTGGCTAGTGGCAAGCTTGCAACATAGGGTTTAACATGTAAATTCTGCATGAGATAACATCCAATTGTTTTCAGTATAATCAGTCAAAAAGTTATCAATGAATGATTTTAGCTTTTCGTGTTTCAACGGAGGGCAGAGCTCAGAAGGCATGGGGTGTTTGGAGACAGCCAGAAGCCAAAGCCAGGAGGTGAAGGGCAGTGAAATCACTACTACTGAGTGATGTACAGGGTACAGGCCAGCACCTTACTTTATACAGATTAACTCAGTGAAGCCTCATGATAACCTTATGGCCGAGGTGAAAGGAGTCAACTGGGGACAACTCTGATCCTCAAAATCCCCAAATCATAGACAAATGAGGTTGCCCAGTGAAAGTCCAACCATAAAACCAACAGGGGATATTAGAGACACAGCCTCCTTAAAGAATCAGTAAGATAAGGCCAGGCACAGTGGCTCATGCCTGTAATCCCAACACTTTGGGAGGCTGAGGTAGGAGGATTGCTTGAGCCCAGGAGTTTGAGACTAGCCTGGCCAACATGGTGAAACCCCATCTCTACTAAAAATACAACAATTAGCCGGGTATAGTGGCATGCACCTGTATTTCCAGTTACTTGGGAGGTTGAGGCAGGAGAATTGCTTCAGCTCAGGAGGCAGAGGTTGCAATGAGCTGAGATTGCGCCACTGCCCTCCAGCCCGGATGACAGACCAAAACTCCATTTCAAAACAAAAAAAAAATCAGTAAGACACACCTGAAGACCAACAATTCCACTGCTAGGTATATACCCAAGAGAAGTAAAAACATGTCCACACAAAAATGTGTACACAGAAGTTCATAGTAGTACTATTCATAGTAGCCAGAAAGTAGAACCATCAATGTCTGATGAATGAATAAATAACATGTGGTATATCCACACAAATAACTATTATTTGGTAGTTATAAAAAATAAAGTGCTTATACATACTACAACTCAAAAGAACTTGAAAAATTATGCTCAGTGAAAGAAGCTAGTGATTTTTTAAAAAGGCCACATACTATAGGATTCCATTTATATGATATGTCTAAAATATACAAAGTCATAGAGACAGAAAGTAGGCTGACCTAGAAAGGATCATTGGTGAGTGCCAGGGGATGGGGGAATATAGTCAGAAGGAACTACTGGTTTCCAAGGTCTAAGGGAAGCAGGAAATGGGCTGTGATGCTAATGGGTATAGGATTTCATTTTGGGTTAACAAAAATGTTCTGGAATTAGACAGTGGCGAATGACTTTATTAATATACTAAAAACCACTGAATTATACACTTTAAAAAAGTATATTTTATGATACGCAAATTATGCCTCGATTTTTTAAATCTACGTTTATTTTCATTTTCATTTTTTGAGATAGATTCTCACTCTGTTGCCTAGGCTGGAGTGTAGTGGCACAATCTCGGCTTACTGTAAACCTCTGCCTCCCGGGTTCAAGCAATTCTCCTGCCTTGGCCTCCCAATTAGCTGGGATTATGGGCACCTGCCACCACATCTAGCTAATTTTTGTATTTTTAGTAGAGACAGGGTTTCATCATGTTGGCCAGGCTGGTATCAAACTCCTGAGCTCAGGTGATCTGCCCACTTTGGCCTCCCAAAGTGCTGGGATTACAGTCATGAGCCACCGCACCCAGTCAGATCTACCTTTAGACAATAACATATGTAAACACTGTCCATTAGAAGGGGAGACTAGTCAGCACCAGAAGCTTAGAAAAGAAGGAAAAAAACAAAAACAACACTGTCTACAGGAGAAGCTTCAGTAACAGGAAGACTAAGAACCCTGAGCTCAGATCCACTGAAAGGCTTCTTAGAATGGTATTAAAACTATAGAATTAATCCCAAGTTGCTGGCAAAGTGAACAGAGCCCCCTGAAGTTGGGTAATATAGTAGCCCTAAGACCTCTTGTCAAAATCTCACATGCACCAAGCAAATCCCATGCAGCTCTGCTTCTAGTATCCTCCCCTGATCCAGTATTATTTATTTCTCATTGTAAATTATTCAGCTGCCTTTCGGGCTTTTTTTTAAGCCTAATCAAGGTAGCTCCTGTGTCAGGAAATGACCTGCTTCCATATTTTTGGACAACAGACAATATGGGGAAAGACTAGGATGGCCAATCATCCTGGTTCTCCTAGGGCTGTCTAGGCTATAGCACTCAAAGTCCTACATCCCAGCAAACCACTCGGTCCCAGGCAACCAGGATGGTTCATCACCCTAGAAAAGACCCTATACTTGGTAAGAATACTAAGATAATGTTGCCCTAACAAAGCAGATAATGTGTAGAGTGACTGATACAAACCCATTCCCACCATCTTCTCCTTTTCCTTCTAACCAGAGACTGGGGAGCTAAGTTCTTGACATCCCAGACTACCTGCCACTAGTGATGGTTCTGTGGCTCAGCTCAAGCCAATGAAATACAAGCAGAAGCCTCAGGGAGTGCCTCATCTCATGAATAAAAAGGAAGAAGCTTCTGTTGTTACCCTTGGCACTTTCCCTCTTTCCCCTGTGGGAACACAGGGATGGTGCCTAGATATGAAGCAGCTATTCTGTGAGAATGAGCTGAGCAAGTGAGCACAAGGAAGGCCTCTATGCTAAAGATGATGAGGCAGAAAGACCCTGAGCCACACACTGTTTGGCCAGACACCACTCACCATCACCCAAACATGCACCCTGGTTCACACCTCTGATCCCTGTAGCTTGCTACTCCTCTATGTAAAATGCCTTCCCTACCTTCTGGGTGGACTCTGACTAAATCTCAGTCTAAAAGTTACCTCCCTCTGCAAAGCCTTCCCTGGCAAAACAAACAAATGTCTTCTTTTCTTTTTTTTTGAGACCTAGTTCACTTTATCGCCCAGGCTGGATAGAGGGCAGTGGCACGATCTCAGCTCACTCCAACCTCCACATCCTGGGTTCAAGTGATTCTCCTGCCTCAGCCTCCCAAGTAGCTGGGATTACAGTTGCACACCACCACACCTGGTTAATTTTTTGTGTTTTAGTAGAGACGGGGTTTCACCATGTTGCCCAGGCTGGCCTAGAACTCCTGAGCCTTATGGGTAATCTGGTCACCCCAAACCCTGAGAGTTAGCCCACAACATTAGCATTAGTTGTAAGGTTAGTTACTAATGCACCCACTATAGTCTCCCTGGCTGACCACACTGTACTATACCCACAAAAGGTACTCTGTAAATGAATGAGTATGAAATATTTCATAAGTCACTGACTGAACAAGTCAACCCCTTTCCTCTTTGAGTTTCTTAACAGAACAAATAGTATCCCACTCATTGTTGCATCCCTAACAGGCAAATCTAAGATGCCCAATACATGTCTGCTAAACACAAACCATCACAGCTCCTCGCAAAAATGTTTCCATTGAGCTGTGATTTAACTAACGCCATCTCTTTCTGTGGGCTAAGAAATGCCTACTTGGACAGGGGTTTAGTATCATTCAGGGAGACGGCATTTCAATACATTTATTTCTTAATTGTTTGAAGTGTTTCTTTTTGTACAACCAGCATGCCTTATTTTTACAATCTGGTATTTCCCTTTAGTGGGGAGGATGAAGAAGAATGGGAAGGAAGACTGCCAATGTTAATACTCTTTGATGATAATATAGGATTAGAACCCAAACATAAATTACTCAATTCATTAAAAAAAAAAATCTTCAAACTTCTATGCTTCCTTATTTGACAATAAGAATTATATAAGTCAACATCTTGTTCTTTTCGCCTTAGCTTCCAGGATGTTTAGAACTAAATTAATCATTCTAGACACAGGATTTATCTGATCTTTCATCTTAATTATTTTTGATGCTTTGAAAAAAGATTAACCTATTAAACATATTTTAACAAACGAAGCAATGTAAAATCATTTTTTTGATCCAGGCATAGTATAACCAACATCAACAACAGCTGAAATTAAGCAGTCACTTTCTGCAGCATCCAAACTGCAGTAAAGGGAGACTCTGAGCCTACTCTGGTTCAGAAGCTGCCTAAAAAATAAATCAATAAAATGTTTTTTAAACTGCAGTAAAGCCTTGAAAAAAGTATACATCTTCCAAATTTTGGCAAAATCAACCCTCCTTTTCCTAAATTATTTCAATACATTTTAACAAGCTTCAACTAATTTTTATATCACTGCATATTTAAATATCTTTAAAGGTTTTCTTGGTCAGGCATGGTGGTTCATGTCCGTAATCCCAGCACTTTGGGAGGCAGAGATGGGCAGATCATCTAAGATCAGAAGTTCAACACCAGCCTGGCCAACATGGTAAAACTCCATCTCTACTGAAAATACAAAAATTAGCTGGGCATGGTGGCATGCACCTGTAATCCCAGCTACTCGGGAGGCTGAGGCAGGAGAATCACTTGAACCCAGGAGGTTGAGGCTGCAGTGAGCCAATATCACACCATTGCACTTCAGCCTGAGTGACAGAGCGAGACTTCTAAGACGGAGTCTGGCCCTGACAAGGACCAAAAAAAAAAAAAAAAAAAATTGTTTATTTATTTATTTTTCTGATGGAGTTTTGCTCTGTTGCTCAGGCTGGAATACAATGATGCAATCTTGGCTCAATGCAACCTTAACCTCCCAAGTTCAAGCAATTCTCCTGCCTCAGCCTCCCAAGTAGCTGGGATTACAGATGCATGCCACCACACCCGGCTAACTTTTGTATTTTTAGTAGACAGGGTTTCACCATGTTGGCCAGGCTGGTGTCGAACTCCTGACCTCAGGTGATCTGCCCACCTCAGCCTCCCAAAGTTCTGGGATTATAGGCATGAGCCACCATGCCCAGCCAGAAGTTTTATTTTATCAAGCATTAGACTGCTCACATTAACACACAAAACCCCAGCTCTTCATTATTTTCCTTCCAGAAACCTTATGGGTACCTTAATTTTGTCCTGGAATAAAAGGCCTACTTAAGTTGAGGAATAATTCTGTGTAACTATCAAAGCAGTAACTTCTCAAAATAAAAATTTGCTTTTCTACTTGGAGATGGCTTAGAAATAGTATTACAAAAAGCAACATCCAAAAAAATGAAGATTAGCTTCTGAAACAAATCTTTGTAAGAAAAAAAAAGTAATGCCAGTCACAAAGAAAGAACACTTATAGGCATCTGCCACATTTCCTACATAGGAGAGATGTGCTCCTAGGAAGTTAAAACCTATTTTTCTACTGCCATAGGTTAAAAGCTGGGGGTGTCCCCATCTTAAAAAAAAAAAAAAAAAAAAAAAAAATGGTGTGTGGGGTGGTGAACGCCGTTATCCTAGCAATTTGGGTGGCCAAGGTGGGTGGTTAACCTGTTTTCAGGTTTTAAAGACCAGCCTGGCCATCATTGTGAAACCCCATATTAAAAAAAAAAAAAGGAAAAAAAAAAAGCTGGGGGGTGGGGAGTGGGAGACGAAGGAGGGGTGATAGATTTATATTTTCAGAGCTCTTCAAATAGTGGGCAATGTTGACATGAAGTTGCAAGTGTAAATATTTGTTCCCTGCTTGGTTTATAAATTTCATGATAATAAAATTCTGTCTATAGAGCCACTAATTAAAAAGGAATCTATTTGCCTTGTAGGATGCTTGAGGTTGTATGTTTATTCAAGATGAATAAAGTGGTGCACACTAGAAAGGAACAGGAATTAGAATTTTGAACTTCATTGGTTTAACAAGTTCCTCCTGGGAATGAAAAGAGGTTTCATTTGTCAAATCTAAGAAGGCTTTTCAGATGATAACTTGTGTGAAGATGCAGCAGAACATACAGTAAAAATTATCTCCCAGACCTTGAAAGGAAAGGAAGATATGTGATCAAGAAATAGCAAATTAAATATTTGAGAAATAAGAAGACGGGCCAGGCACAGTGGCTCATGCCTGTAATCCCAGCACTCTGGGAGGCTGAAGTGGGCAGATGACCTGAGGTCAGGAGTTTGAGACCAGCCGAGCCATGTGAAACTGTGAAACCCCGTATCTACTAAAAATACAAAAATTAGCTGGGCATGGTGGTGTGCATCTGTAATCCCAGCGGCTTCGGAGGCTGAGGCAGGAGAATCACGTGAATCCAGGTGGATGCTGCCGTGAGCTGAAATCCTACCACTGCACTCCAGCCTGGGCGACACAGCAAGACTCCATCTCAGGGGAAAAAAAGAAAAGAAAAGAAAGAAAGAAAAAAAGGAAGACAATTTTCCATTACTTTGGTTTCAGGGTCACTTAACATTACCATTTAATGGTAATCTAGTAATGAGGTCCCCTCACTATTCAAGATTGCTTTAATGTGCTACACATAAGAACTAGCTAAACAAAACTGATTACTATATTACAATATAGATGACAGCCAGGACTACTATTATTTACTTACATATAAAGTGGAATCTAGACCTTAAGCCTGAATTGATTTCTTAGAATAGCCGCCACCACCACAAACAAGGTCTTATTTTGCACTTGGAATGTTTAAAGCACTCTTTAGTTAATAAACAATAAACTAATTTAATTTATCCAACATTTCATTCTGTGAAATAATTATTATCCTGAACTTACCAAATAAAAAATATTTTTAAACATATATCTCAAACCCACAGAATATGTAACAACAAGAGTAAACCCTAATGTAAACTATGGGCTTTGGGTGAGAAGGCTATGCAATTACAATGTGTCGTCAGATGTAACAAACCATTCTGGTGGGGGATGTTGATAATGGCGAAAGTCGTGCATGTGTAGGGGTAGGGAGTACATGGGAAATCTCTGCCACTTCCGCTCAATTTTGCTGTAAACCTAAAATTGCTCTTCAAAAAAAATAACAAAGTCTATTTTTAAATACACACACAAAACATGTATCTCAAACAGAGAAGTAACTTACTTCTCTAACCCTGCACACAGCAAGCACTCAATATTTGCTAATGGCAAGACTGGAATTAGAGGATGACTATGAAATCAACTAAGAAAGGCCAGGCATGGTGACTCACATTTGTAATCCCAGCACTTTTGGAAGCTGAGGCAGGTGGATCACTTGAGGTCAGGAATTCAAAATCAGCCTGGCCAACATGGTGAAATCCTGTCTCTACTAAAAATACAAAAAATTAACTGGGTGTGGTGGCGCACGCCTGTAATCTGGGCTACTCAGGAGGCTGAGGCAGGAGAATCGCTTGAACTGGGAGGCAGAGGTTGCAGTGAGCCAAGATCGCGCCACTGCACTCCAGCCTGGGTAACAGAGCAAAACTCTGTCTTGGAATAAAAAACAAAAGAAGAAAGAAAGAAAAGAAACCAACTTAGAAAACACTGACTTACAGCCCATCAATCACTGAAGAAATAAACAACATATGACAACTTACAGTAACCGCCTAGTGAATTTGTCTTTCACTTTCTTATTCCCATAGGGACTTACAGGACCTCTGTGATAACATAAGTTCCTTCTACAATGATCTTGTATATGGCTTTCCAATTTTTCATGATAAAGAAATACATTCACATGATGACCTAGTATATATATATATGTGCATATTAAACTAAAACAGAAGTTTCATGAAATATTACTTACCCTTTTACACAAGGCATGCTATATTTTCATTGTTTCTCTTTTTTTTTTCTTTAATACTGATAGGAACTCATTATGTTAATTTCACAATCAATTAATGAGAGACAATTCAATGTGAAGAAAACTGATTTCATGCCTATATTTTGGTTTTCTGGGTAGAGTAAAATTTCTGCCTGCACCTGATAACTCCAATGAGTCATTTCATCTCCCTGAGTCTCACCTCATCTGTGAAATAAATACCTGCATTAACTACTCAGAGAGTAGCTGCATTGAGGAAAAGAGAGAGGAAATAAAAACACCTAGGGGAGAAGATTCTATTGGAATTCAATCTGCAACCATCAGGGTGCATCAAGTGGGGAACATCTACCTCCCTCTCTCTCCTATAAAATCTCATCCAATCTGTGAGCAAGTTCTGTTAAATATGGATTTTTGGTTTGTTTGGCTTTTTTTTTTTTTTTTTTCTGTTTTTGAGACGGAATTTCGCTCGTTGCCCAGGCTGGAGCACAATGGCGGAGTCTTGGCTCACTGCAACCTCCACCTCCTGGGTTCAAGCGATTCTCTTGCCTCAGCCTCCCGGGTAGCTGGGATTACAGGCATGCACTACCACGCCTAGCTAATTTTGTATTTTTAGTAGAGACGGGGTTTCTCCATGTTGGTCAGGCTGGTCTCCAACTTCCAACCTCAGGTGATCTGCCTGCCTCAGCCTCCCAAAGTGCTGGGATTACAGGCATTAGCCACCACACACGGCCAAACATGTTCTTCAAAACATATTTCAGATCTGTCTTCATCTCTCCATCGCCACTGTCAAAACACCAGTCTATGCCTCCATCCTCACAAAGGCCTCCTCCCAGGCCTCCTCTCCTCTATTCTCGCTCCTCTATAGCACCCTCTACCACACAGCAGCTTCAGTGACCTTTTAAAAGTTTTATTTTGTTTTACTATTTTTTTGCTGCCACTCAGGCTAAAGTGCAGTAGCACAAGCATAGCTCACTGCAGCCTCGTATTCCTGGGCTCAAGCAATCTTCCCGTCTCAACCTCCTAAGCAGCTGGAACCACACACACATGCCACTACATCTGGCTTTTTTTTTTTTTTCCATTTTTTGTAGAGATGGGATTTCTCTGGGTTGCCCAGGCTGGTCTCCAATTCCTGGCCTCAAGCGATCTTCCCCCCTCAGCCTCCCAAACCACTGAAATTACAGGCGTGAGTCACCATGCCTGGGTAGAAAAGTTTTGTTTTGGAAAAATTTCAAACCTTTAGAAAAGTTTGCAGGAATAATACAATAAACACCCATATGCCCCTTAAAAATTGCCACTTTTGCTTTATCCCTCTTTTGCGAATCATTTGAGAATAAGTTGTAAAGACCATGATCATTCAACCCCCACTTAAGAACAAGATCATTTTCTTCATTCCCATGATGTATTATAAACTTAGGACATTTAACATTGTTACAAGAATGTCACCTAATAGTCCATATTCCAAATTTGCCAATTTCCCCAATACTGTCCTTTATAGTAACTTTTTTTTCTCCAACTCAGGACCATTTAGTTTTCATGTCTCTCAGTGACTTCAAAACACAAATCAGGACAGGTGCAATGAATGGCTCATGCCTATAATTCCAACACTTTGCAAGACCAAAGTGGGAGATCACTTGAACCCAGGAGTTCAGGACGAGCCTGGCCAACACAGCAGAACCCTGTCTCTACAAAAAATTTCTTTTTATTTTTTTTAATTAGCCAGGAGTGGTGGTGTATGACTGTAGTCCCAGCTACTCAGGAGTCTGAGATGGGAGGATCATTTGAGCTCAGGAGTTCAAAATCAGCCTGGGCAACATAGTGAGACCCTGTCACTACATAAAAACTTCAAAAATTTGCCAGGCATGGTGGTATGGAACTGTAATCGCACCTACTTGGGAGGCTGAAGTTGGAGGATTATTTGAGCCTGGGAGACAGAGGTTGCAGTAAGCTGAGATCGTGTCATGGCACTCCAGCCTGGGTGAAAGAGCGAGACTGTCTAAAAAAAAAGAAACTTACAGAATCTCAATGTTGAAAGAGACCTTTAGGCCATGTAACTGAGTCCACGCTACTGTAGAATCCTCACACATTGTCATGCAACCTCTGCACCAGCTGCTGCAAGGATGGGAGCTCACGTGCCCAGAAGCCACTTCTGTTGTCTTCAGGTTCTGTGAGCATGTAATATTTGCATATTTTGAGCTGCTGTCTGTCTGGGTTCAAACAGGGCTGAGCAAGCATGAGAAGGGAACTACTGAGTATCTAGTCTGTGCCAGACACAATGCTGGTTAGGTTATTGATAGTATAGGATAATTTATTGTTGCTCTCATGTGTGCCATAATTCACTTCCATCTCACACCTATCCAGCAGCCTATTTTCCTTTGATTTTTGAAGGACCTGCTGCTCACTGTCTGTCTTGAAGCATCCTGTCCTCTCAGGTGGGCTGAATAAGCCATTATCCTTATTAAGCACATGAGGAAACTGAGGTCTAGAGAGAGTCAGGGTCCCACACACAGGAGTCACACCCTGTTTTCTGACTCCAGCTCCAGGCTTTTTTATATAATGCTCTGAGTGTTCCCGTTTGAGCTGAGTATGTCTGTGTTTCTAGCACCTGAAACTTCCTTGTTTTGGCATGCTAAATCCTATTGTTCTTACTCATCTTGGTACCCTTCACAGTGCTCCCCTTAGAGCGAGTGTTGCAGCTTATTTTTAAAATTTTTTTATAGAGCCAGAGTCTCTCTATATTGCCCAGCTTGTTTCAAACTCCTGGGCTCAAGCAATCCTCCTGTCTTGGCCTCCCTAAGTGCTGGGATCACAGGCATGAGCCACCAGGCCCAGCTTGTAATTATTTTTTAAATGGAATCAAACATGTCTCAAGTACTCATAACCATATGGGGGGCCAGGTGTGGTGGCTTACGTCTGTAATCCCAACACTTTGGGAAGCTCAAGCAAGTGGATCACTTGAAGTTAGGAGTTCGAGACCAGCCTGGCCAATATGGTGAAACCCCGCCTCTACTAAAAATACAAAAATTAGCTGGGTGTGGTGGTGTGCGCCTATAATACCAGCTACTTGGGAAGTTGAGGTAGAAGAATTGCTTGAACCCAGAAGGCGGGACTTGCAGTGAGCCAAGATGGCACCACTACACTCCAGCCTGGGCAACAGAGTAAGACTCTGTATCAAAAAAAAAAAAAAAGGCCGGGCATGGTGGCTCACACCTGCAATCCCAGCACTTTGGGAGGCTGAGGCGGGCAGATCACATGAGGTCAGGAGTTTGAGACCAGCCTGGCCAACATGGTGAAACCCCGTCTCTGCTAAAAATACAAAAAAAAAATTGGCCAGACGGCGTGGTGGACACCTGTAATCCCAGCTACTAGGGAGGCTGAGGCAGGAGAATTGCTTGAACCCAGGCGGCAGAGGTTGCAGTGAGCCAAAATCATACCACTGCACTCCAGCCTGGGCAACAGAGAGAGACTCTGTCTCAGAAAAAATAAATAAATAAATAAATAGATAAATGAGTAAAACTAAGTTTAAGATGTAGTTTCTGTCTCCAAGCATACAACCAGCTTAGAAGGTCAAGGCCCACAGAATCGAAGCATTGCAAATAGTGCCAGTGAGCAAGACAGACAATGAAGAAAAAAACGCTATAGTATTTCAGAGGCGGAGAAATTACTAGAGGCTGGAAGACGCTCAAATAAGCAAAAAGTTTTGCTAGGCTATGAAATTTTGCTAGGACTTGAAGGCCATATGGCTACCTGAGGAGCGTATCCTCAGCAAAGTAACATCAGTGGTGGTTTTCTTTTTGTGCTATGGCCCTGCTGGACATACACAGCTATGTACTGACATCCCCAGGACAGGAGGCATGTCTAATTGTTGGTTTAGCATTCAGCACAGGTTGAAGAGCATGTGGTGATTTGGCAAACATTTCTGCCACACAGTGCAAGATGACATGAGGTTGCATGAGGGATAGAAGAGGGACTGTGGAAGAGCCCTGTGGGGCTGGAGGAAAGGGATGTGTCTACAGGAGGAAGAAGAATGTACCCAGAGCAGTGCAGACACAGAACAGCACAAGCCAAAGTAAAGAAGGGTGCCAGTGGGTACCTATCTAATTCCAATTTCCATTTGTTCTCCAAGAGCAAAGGCCAATCTTCTATCCCTCAGTTCAAAACAACTCGTTTTTAAAATGTCAGAGATTTCTTTGCAACTTTTGTTTTTACATATATGCTATGGAATATGAAGCCGCTATAAAAAGGAACAAGATCATGTCCTTTGTAGGGACGTGAATGGAGTTGGAAGCCATTATTCTCAGCAAACTAACACAGGAACAGAAAACCAAACATTGCATGTTCTCACTTAATAAGTGGGAGCTGACGATGAGAATGCAAGGACATATCGGGGAAACAACACACACTAGGCACCTGTGGGGGACGGGGAGAGGGAGGGCAACAGGAAGAATAGCTAATGGATGCTGGACTTCATACCTGGGTGATGGGATGATCTGTGCAGTAAAGCACCATGACACACATTTAGCTATGTAACAAACCTTCACATCCTGCACATGTACCCCTGAACTTAAAATAATAGTTAAGAAAAGACTTGTTTTTATGTGGCACTCTCCATGTTTTTCCATCTGCATATGTCTAACATAAGATTTGCTAATACCAGGCAATTAACTGGCTTTCTGACATACCTGGTGTATGTTAAACCAATCAATACCTGATTTTATTTTAGACTCAGACATTGATGAATCATGAGCATTTATTTTACTCTCAAAACATTTGTGTTATTTGTTTCATGAGCTCACGAAAGTGTTTCACAGGAGAGAAACGGCTATGAAAATAAAAATCTCTTTCAATAGACAATTTATAATTAAACAAGCAAAATGAAAACAAAAAGATCAAACGGATCTATTTGAAATTAGTCAGTATGTGACTGGGAGACTTGTTGGTCATCATTAAATAAAAACGTCCTGTAACTCGATCAAGACAGCTGAAGGTGAAAAAAATAAATAAAGACATCCTTCTTGCTGCTCCCCTAGATCAAGATGTGGAGCAGCCCAAGTAAGAAGTTCCTCAACTCTAAAGTGCAAAGAAAGGTCTGCCATCTTGATAATCTGCCCTTGGGCCTTTCAATGTAGGTCTCATGGTCTCAGGTTTGGTTTTTGGTGAGTTTTGTGTTTTCTGTTTTTTGAGACAGGATCTTGTTCTGTCTCCCAGGCTGGAATGCAGTGGTAGGATCATGGCTCACTGCACTCAACAGTCTCAACCTCCCAGGCTCAAGCGATTGATCCTTCTGCCTCAGCCCCGAAAGTAGCTGAGACTACAGGCAAATGCCACCACACCTGGCTAATGTTCATATTTTCGCAGAGGTGGGGTATCATTGTGTTGCCCAAGCTGGTCTCAAACTCCTAGACTCAGTTCCTGCCTTGGCATCCCAATTGCTGTGATTACAGGCATGAGCCACTGCACCCAGCCAGGTCTCATGTTTGAAATCTCTGTATGTTACCTCAGACACAGGATCAGAAAACATATGCCATGTGTCTCCTGATCACCACAGACACCCTTCAAAAACCCTCCAAGTTTGGTGAAAATCTGTCCAACTGTTTCTGACAGATGACGTAACAGATAAACAGAAGCTTAATTTTGGTTAATAAATAACATAACTACTTGCATCCATACAGCAGAGGTGAGCAAAGAAATAAGGTCACTGTCTTCATGGAGCTTTTCCATTTAGAGGGGACAACTTAAGTTACAAAATAGCCAGACAAATAAATATGTAATTACAGACTATAATAAGGGCTAATAAGAAAAAGCATATGGTACTTTGTTAGAATTATAATGGGGACCTCGTTGAGAATGGGAAATTCAAAGAGGTAGGAAAAGTCTTTTTGAAGAACAACATTTAAGGTTGGGCATGGTGGCTCACGCCTGTAATCTTAGCACTTTGGGAGCCCGAAGCAGGCAGATTGCTTGAGGTCAGGAGTTTGAGACCAGCCTGGCCACATGGTGAAATCCCGTATCTACTAAAGTTACAAAAATTAGCTGGGCATGGCCAATCCCAGCTACTTGAGAGGCTGTGGCAGGGGAATCACTTGAACCCAGGAGGCAGAGGCTGCACTGAGCCAAGATCGCACCACTGCACTCCTGCCTGGGTGGGCGACAGAGAGACAAAAAGAAAAAAAAGCATTTAGAAAGAAAAGACATGTGAAATAACACTATGTTTTTTTTAAAAAAAAAAACAGAATGCATAGCTGTATATATGCTTTGATTATAGTTGTGTGAAAGGACATGGACATAGACAAATCTGGAAGGAAATACGCAAAAACAAAACAGTTGTGTTAAGATAGCAAGAGTCTAAACAGTGTTTCACCCTTCAAAATTTTTCTTTAATGTTGTCACATTATTTTTATCACTAATAAGACAAGCATAGACACAGAATCCGAAGCCCTCACGGAGAACTTGGGCATTTTCAGCTTAATCTTAAGCTTCATTGTAAAACTGTGGTTCAGAACAAGGCTGATCTTCATTAAAACAGCAGCAGGGCAGAATGAAGCATGAGCCTGAGTCTGAGGGCCCTGGACTCCAAGAAGGCCCAGCCATTAATTATTTGTATGATACCAGACAAGTAACTGAACGTCCCTGGGAGGCTGTTGTATCATCTCTAATATGGAGCTAACAAGACCTGCCTCATAAAGGTGGTGAGGACAAAATGAAAGAACATATGTAAAGGGCGACACCCAGCACAAAATATGTGCTTAATAAATACTGGTAGACATTCTGATAGTTATTAGCATATAAATCCAAATGAAACAGTGAGCTCTGAACCAAAAGGCTCTACGGCCCAACAAATGACTAAACTGGAGAAATTAAACAGTTCCTGATTAATCACTGTTCAATGATTTCTCTTTGACAACAAGCAAATCAGCTAGTAGCTAAAGTCACTTTCTCTGAGGTTACCTCTATTGCACTCTCAGTAAAACCTAAAGGATTAGTTCAAGAAAAAAAATCTCTGAGAAGAGAAATGATACAATTTCAGCAATTTACTAAATACAATGAAGAACCTCTTTATTAAAAATGAAGCCTCCTGAGTTTCTAGAAATTGAGATCGAATCCCTATAAAAAATATATATATGGCAGATTTATTCCAGTTATTTGGGAAGCTGAAGCAGGAGGATCGCTTGAGCTCAGGAGTTCGAGATAAGCCTGGGCAAGATAGGGACGCCGTCTCTTAAAAAATAACAACCAAAAAACTGATTTTAAAACAAATAACCCTAAAACCCAAAAGTTACACAGCTAGTATTTGCCAAGATGCTGTTATTAAGCATTCATGATAAAAAGGGTGCTTTTTAGTTTCTAGATATTTATAAAAATAAACAAAAACTCTATCATGTATCTTCAAGCATAGGACTGTGCCATCAAACTAGAATGTTTCTGACACCAAATATTATGAAAGTGTATTTTTTTCAACTTAAAGCACTAGGTTAAAAAATTCTCATTTGGCCATTCCATAAACCTTTACTTCAATCATTTAGTTAATTGAGCAAAAAGTAAAAACATTTTTGCTCATTCATTTCCATCAGAACAGAAAACAGTGTCAAAAGGGGAAGAAGGCTTTCAATATTGCTTTGTTGAATACCTGGATTAGACTGACCACCCTTTAAAATAGTCTTTGTGTACTTCAAAACCCAAACCAAGCTACATGGAGCAGCTGCTCACTGACCAACTGGTCTGCAGAATTCAATGAACGACAAAAGGTTACCTTAATTCAATAAGATAATCAGCATACATTCACCCACCACCCAGAGTCTAACCATCTGCAAGGCGGCAGAGCCAAATGCCTCTAAAACAACTGGCAGTATGCAGACATGTCCTCGTGTCCCTCATGTCAATGAAATTTCTCTTAGCAACAGCTAAAAAGAAGCTGAACTTTCAGAAAATCTCAAGATATCATGATCCAACAACTTGTTAGTAAGTTATTTTGAGTGCCACTGAGATTTCCAGGCCAGATGGGTAATATGTTTTATTCAATTGAGTCTTGTACTGGGATAACAAAATGTGAGACAGACATGATCTGGATCCTTTCATTGTTCAAGAGGCAAAATGTCCTAGTGCCTTCCAAATAACAGCAGGAACAATGTAGCAAGAAAAAAGAAAGAAAGAAAGATATATGGCAAAAACCCACTACAAGAGCAACTTCAGAGTAAGAAATCAATAATAATTAATTTTTTAAAGACCTCAATTGTTTTATTGTGCTTTGAGAGTCAGGCAATACTGCATACCGTAAAATAGAGTAAGTATTCCCCAATAATAATTTAGACTGCAATATCTGACATCTGCCCTAAGCCAGGACACCACTCAGCTAACCATGCAGCTAGCTATAGTTATCGAGACTACCAAATAATAACAATGATGATAAACCAACATATAAGGTTTAAAAAGGACATAATGGGTACTATAAACAGGGTACTATAAACAGAATTTCACATAGAAATTTACTTTCATTCTAACCCATTACACTGAAATCACCTGATACAGTATTTCCCAAAGTGTGAGATTCTATCACTACTGGTACTCAAGATGCCTTGAGGTGAGACTTGAGATGTTATGAGGTAAGCTGAATCACACAGAATGAGAAAGTTGTTCCCTTTTCAATTTTCTTTCATACCTTCCCATTGAGTCAAGGAGAAAGTCTCAGTTTGTTGCTAATATGTGTTTAACGCCTCTTTAATGCTTGCTAATCTTCTTTTGAGAAAGCAGGCCTCAGGCTCAGAGCCTTGGCAGACAACAATATCCAGTTACATTTTAACAAAACTTTTTAAGTAACTTTTACAGTTAACTTCTGTTTATGGCAAGGAATGCTTGTTTTCCACTTACAATAATGATATAGACTCCTTTCTTTAGTAAATCTACTAAGATTTTTTTTTAAAGAGGCAATTTAATTTTAAATAAATAGTCTACTTACATTTATTTTTCTAACTTCACACTTTGGAAAAATTTCAGCCCTACAGAAAAGTTGGAGTAGCGTAATGAACACTGGTATGTCCTTCGCCTAGAATGAACAATTGGTCCTATCTTTTGCCTCATATCTTTACCTGTATCTATCTATATTCACACAAATATTTATACATACATATTTTGGGTATGGTTTTTGCTGAACCATTTGAAAGTAAGCTGCAAACATCAGGACATTTCACCATTAAATACTTTAAAAGGCATCTCCCAACTCATAAAGACATCCTAGATAATCGAAATGCCATTATCATACTGAAGAGCAGTAACATTAAAGCCATTAACTTCCCTTAATATGTAATCCAAATTCAAATGTAGCCAATTATCCCCCCAAATAGTTTTTTTTTTTTTTTTTTTTTTTTTGAGACAGTGTATTGTTCTGTCACCCAGGCTGGAGTGCAGTGGCATGATCTCGGCTCACTGCAACCTCTGTCTCCTGGATTCAAGCGATTCTTCTGCCTCAGCCTCCCGAGTAGCTGGGACTATACGTGCCCACCACCACGCCTGGCTAATTTTTATATTTTTTTAGTAGAAATGGGGTTTCACCATATTGGCCAGGCTGGTCTTGAACTCCTGACCTCGTGATCTGCCCGGCTTGGCCTCTCAAAGTGCTGGAATTACAGGCGTGAGCCACCACACCCGGCCCCAAATAAATAATTTTTTAATACAGTCATCTCTTGGTATACATGAGGGATAGGTTCCAGGACTGCAGACTATAACAAAATTCACACACACTCAAGTCCTGCAGCTGGCCCTGAAGAACCCACCTAGACAAAAAAAATCAGCCGTCTGTATATGTGCGTTTTGCATCCATAAATACTTTCATTCTAACCCATTACACTGAAATCACCTGATACAGTATTTCCCAAAGTGTGAGATTCTATCACTACTGGTACTCAAGATGCCTTGAGGTGAGACTTGAGATGTTATGAATGGAAGTATTTTCCATTTGTATTTGATTGAAAAAAATCTACACATAAGTTGATCAGTGCAGTGCAAACCCATGTTGTTGAAGGGTCAACTGTACTGTCTTCCATGCAAGGCATTTGTTTGTTATGCCTCTTTAGTGAGGTAATGTGAAAGCAAGTATTAAGAAAATAATACAGGGGCTGGGTGCAGTGGCTCATGCCTGTAATCCCAGCACTCTGGGAGGCCGAGGCATGAGGATCACTTAAAGTCAGGTGTTCAAGACCAGTCTGGGCAACATGTGAAACTCCCTCTCTCCCAAAAATTACAAAAATTAGCCAGGTATGGTAGCACATGCCTGTAATCTCAGCTACATGGGAGGCTGAGGCAGAAGAATCACTTAAGCCTGGGAGGTGGAGATTTCAGCTGAGATTGCACAACTGCACTCCAGCCTGGGTGACAGAGTGAGACTCCATCTCAAAAAATAATAATGATTAAATATTTAATACAAACAGTATACAAAACTGGTAAAAAAATTGTGATTGATGCACACTTTGGTCTGGAAAACTCTGAGCTTTTGGCTTGAAGGAAGTAGAGAAGAAGCAATCCAAATAACTAATTCAAAAAAGAAAGGAAAACTCTGCTATTAAACTAAACTCATATTTATAGCATACAAAGCAATGAAGAAAAACATTAAGACTCTCCTTCTCTTCTGTAGGACCTTAAAAAAGGACTGAGCAAATCAAAAGATCATTGTCAAACTATACTATAATATGCCAAAATGCTCTTTTAAAAATTCCAGAGCTGACATATGTTTAAAATAACTAGCTCATTATTGTTATTGAATAGGCACTATATTAGACCAAGTAAATGCATAATCTCATTAAATTCTAATTAACAACCCTATGAAGAACATATAATCATTCCCATTTTACAGATAAGATAACTGAGACTCAGAGAGTTTGTGTGAGACTTTCTTTTCTTTCTGCTATTAGAACTTTTTCAAGAAGAATGTACTCATACATGGCTTAAATATCTAAAAGAAGTTTAAAGAAAAAAATACCAAAAGTCTTATCTCAATTTCTGTTAGAAGAAATATATAAACATATACATATTAGCTCATAAGTGCTTTAAAAAGCCTTGTAAGAATACATACAAACCACTAACTGTGGTCACCTTTGGAAATTTGTTTTCGGAGAAGAACATGAAGGGCCAATGAGGTACAACTTTTACTCTTTACTTTATATACAGTTGGATCTCTGTATATGTGGATTCAACTAACCTTAGATTTAAAACACCTGGGTAGCTGGGTGCAGGGTGGGTGTGGGGGACCCATGCCTATCCCAGCTACTCAGGAGGCTGAGGTGGGAGAATCACTTGAACCCAGGAGGCGGGGGTTGCAGTGAGCAGAAATCATGCCACTGCACACCAGCCTGGGCAACAGAGCAAGACCCTGTCTCTAAACAAATAAATAAATAAAATACCTGAGGGGGGAAAAATGGATGGTTGTATCTTCACAGAACATATACAAGCTTTTTTGTACAGACTTTTAGGAGTTCAACACCAGTCTGGCCAACATGGTAAAACCCCATCTCTACTAAAAATACAAAAATTAGCCAGTCACGGTAATGGGTGCCTGCAATCCCAATATTCAGGAGGCTGAGGCAGGGGAATTGCTTGAACATGGGAGACAGAGGTTGCAGTGAGCCAAAATCAGCCATTGCACTCCAGCCTAGGTGACAGAGTGAGACTCTATTTCAAAAAAAAAAAAAGAAAGAAAGAAAGAAAAAAGAAGCCCACTCCTCTCTTCCAACTATGTATGTCAGATTCAATACAGCAAGGATCTCTAACAAATGCACTTTTTCTCATTACAGCCAATATCTAATCAGTTAAAACAAATCCTTTTCTGAATCCTCAGGTTCACGAGATGATCTTAAGCAGATGGTGGAACACAGGCTGACATATAGGCTGGCTGTGACCCTACAGACCACCAGAATTCAAGGGGAAAATGACTTAAGTGATACATATATTCCAGAAAGCCTTGGAAATGGCAATACCATACAATGGAAGTCACGTGCCTCTGCCTTCTCCCCTACATTCTGAAGGAAAGATGGATAGCTCCATAGGTTAAAAAAGGCTAAGTGAAAATAAAAGTTGGAAAATTAGTTGAATGAAAATTTTCAAAGAGGAGACTGAAGTTGAGTACTAGTAAAGACCTAAATTTTTTTTCTTTTCTTTTCTTTTCCTTTTTTTTTTTGAGACCGAGTCTTGCTCTGTCGCCCAGGCCATAGTGCAGTGGCGTGATCTCGGCTTACCACAACCTCTGCCTTTGGAGTTCAAGTAATTCTCATGCCTCAGCTTCCTAAGTAGCTGGGATTACAAGCACGCACCACCACACCCAGCTATTTTTTTTTTTTTTTTATTTTAATAGAGACAGGGTTTCACCACGTTGGCCAGGCTGGTCTTAAACTCCTGACCTCAGGGGATCCGCCCGCCTCAGCCTCCCAAAGCGCTGGGATTACAGGCATGAGCCACAACTCCCAGCACCACCCCTCCTTTTTTTTGAGAGAGAGGGTCTTGCTCTGTTGCCCAAGCTGGAGTGGAATGGGACGATCACAGCTCACTGCAGCCTTGACCTCCGGGGTTCAAGCAATCCTCCTGTCTCAGGCTCCCAAGTAGCTGGGACTACAGGCAATCGCCACAATGCCCAGCTTATTTTTGTGTTTTTAGTAGAGATAGGGTTTCACCATGTCAGCCAAGCTGGTCTCGAACTCCTGGCCTCAGGTGATCTGCCTGCCTCAGCCTCCCAAAGTGCTGGGAATACAGCCGTGAGCCACTGTGCCCTGCCACAATTTTTTAAATTTTTTGTAGAGACTGTGTCTCCCTATGTTGCTTAGACTGGTCGTGATCTCCTGGGCTCAAGTGATCCTCCTGCCTCAGTTTCCCAGTGTTGAGATTATAGGCGTTAGCCACCATGCCCCAACCTAGATTTCTGACAGATATAGTTATTACATAATTTACTTTAAAGGCATCATAAATTAGTAAGGAATGTAAAAATGTGGCAAGGTGTGGCAGCTCACGCCTATAATCCCAGCATTTTGGGAGGCTGAGGCAGGTGATCATCTGAGGTCAGGAGTTCAAGACCAGCCTGGCCAACATGATGAAACCCCATTTCTACTAAGAATACAAAAATTAGCCAGGTATGGTAGCATGCGACTATAGTCTCAGCTACTCGGGAGGCTCAGGCAGAATTGCTTGAACTCGGGAGGCAGAGGTTGCAGTGAGCCAAGATCACGCCATTGCACTACAGCCTGCGCAACAGAGCAAGACTCCATCTCGGGGGGGAAAAAATGTTAATATATGATGCTGCAAAGATCTGTCAGCTATCTAAAAAATAATAAGAAGAAGAAGATAGATCCTTACACCCATTCACCAAAATAAAGACTGCAAGTAATTTTAAGAATTCGGAAATCTCTCTGAGCAGGGGATGAGAAAAAAAAATTCTAAACCTAAAGAACAACACAAGAAAAAAAAAAGAAAGTCATAAAAGTTGGCCGGGTACAATGGCTCACACCTATAATTCCAGCAATTTGGGAGGCCAAGGTGGGCAGATCACTTGAGGCCAGGAATTCAACATCAGCAGAGTCAACATGGTGAAACCCTGTCTCTACTAAAAATACAAAAATTAGCCGGGCATGGTGGCGCGGGCGCCTGTAGCCCCAGCTACTTCGGAGGCTGAGGCAAAAGAATCGCTTGAACCCAGGAGGTGGAGGTTGCAAAGGGCTGAGATCTCGCCAATGCACTCCAGTCTGGGTGACAGAGATCCAGTCTCAAAAAAAAAAAAAGCTTTAATGGCTCAACTGTGAATCATATATTTTATAGTATATTATTATAACTCATAAAAATATAAACATAGAATACATATACTTACCTAAGTAAAAATGGTACACATTGAGATGAGAGGGGTAAAGGGAAACAGAAAAGTGTATGTGTATGAGGGACATTTATCCTTATCTACCTTTGCAAGAAATCAATAGATAATGTCTACAATTTTAAACTAAGAAATAACAGCATAAGGATATTACAAGACCTCTGACTTCCCTAAGCCAGACTAACTGTGGTTGAAAGAGTTGAAGATGCTTATCTGCAGGGCATAGAATTAGGAAAGGATGGGGAAATAACCACAACACTGTTATTGAGCAATGGCCATTAATCATTTAAAAATGTCCAAGTCATTAGTAATCAAAGAAATGCAAAGTAAACTCCTAAGGCTCCATTCTTCCTCTACTATATTAACAAGACAAAAGGTAAGCATTAGGAATCAATTAGATGCCCACACTCCCTTATACGCTGCCCATAAATATAAACTGGTACTGCTTTTTTGGAATAATTCTTGATAATATGCTTCAAAAGCTTTAGAAAAAGAATTCATAGTTATGTCCCAGTATTATCTTCTTTAATAATCTATTCTATGGAAAATAATTATCCACACATGTACAAATTTTTAGTAGCAGTATTATTTGTAATAGCAAAAGAATTAGGAACATCTTATATGTTGAATGATAGAGACATAAATACTATGCAGCTATTTAGTCACGCTTCAAAGAATAATCAAGAATATGAGACAAGGCTCACAACAGATTTTAAATTTAGAAAGGAAGATACAAAATTATATGGCTCACACAGTCTTCTTTTTATTTAAATGTAGCATAAATATATACATGAAGGAAAAAAGACTGGAAGAAAATATGCACTTTCAATAATAGTTATTTATTTATTTATTTAAAGATGGGGTCAACTGATATTTTAATTACCATTTAAATATGTGATAACTTTCATATTATATGCCTCATACAGTATCTTATATATTACAAGAACTCACTAGGTATGTGTTGATTTCATCTGAAGAAATGAGAGGCAGAAGGTGATAAACGGACTATACTACCCTCTGCCTGTGCACCAGGATTGAAACATCAGCTCCAACACTTCCTGTGCACTCTTGGGCAAGTCACCTGTTTCTTCATCTGTAAAATTCAGTTAATAACAGTACTTATCTCTCAGAGTTCATGCAAAATTATTCCGTATATATTAAACACTTAGAGCATTACCTGGTATACAATAAGCACTGTTTAATATTAATATCTTCTTGCATGTTTTCTGTACAGCCTTCAAATCTAATATTAACTGCTTATAATGCACACTTCACAAGGCACAAATACACATTTTAACTGTGTTTGTTTGTTTTTGCTGTGTCACATAATAAATGGGGAACCTAAATAGTCAGAGACACAAATCATGAATTTCAGGAGAGAGAAGGCACTTTCCACAAGATACACGTCAAAATAAAAAACAACCTAAAAAGTGCTGTTCCCAATGCTAGCTCTTTATTTCATTCTGCTATAAAAATTTTAGAAGCCAGAAAAATACATAAAATTTATACCTGATCAATGTTCTCCAAACTGCCTGCAGGCTTGTGTTCATACACTAGCAAGATTTACTGCTAACCAACATGCCATACTAAATTAAAATCAAGATAGTACACAATTTTCCAACAAAGGGGTGATTTTATAAGTTGGTATACATGCTCCGTGAGGATGTAATCGTTGGCATCTTGTTATATTTCTGTAGCTGGTGGAAAATGAGTTAAGTTAGAAGGTTTACAGAGGGTCAGAGCTCATCAGATGAAAAAATCATCTTTTTTATCAGTTCTAGAAAACACATTTATTAAGCTAACTATACAGTTATTCTTTTAACAATTGCAACAGTCAGAGTTTCCAAAACATTCTAACTAACTGTAGTTACTGCAAAAGACTCTGCCGGGCACAGTGGCTCACGCCTATAATCCCAGCACTTTGGGAGGCCAAGGTGGGCAGATCATGAAGTCAGGAGTTCCAGACCATCCTGGCCAACATGGCGAAACCCTCATCTCTGCTAAAAAGCAAAAATTAGCCAGGAATGGTGGCTCACACCTGTAGTCTCAGCTACTCCGGAAGCTGAGGCAAGAGAATCACTTGAACCCAGGAGGCAGAGATTGCAGTGAGCTGATATCGTGCCACTGCAGCACTCCAGCCTCGGCAACAGAGCAAGACCCTCTCTCAAAAAAAAAAAAAAAAAAAAAAAAAAAAAAATGCACACATCTAAACTTCTACTGTTAAAAACTCTGAAGCTATCTATTAGTGCCAAATCCATTCTTCAGTTCTTCAGTTTGTGAGTAAAGGAACATGAAGTGGAGAGAAGAGGTAGCCCCCATTCCTGCCCTCCTGGAAATGACTCAGGATATACCATGAGACTCAGGCCTCTTGACCCCCAGCCTTCAGCTAGCATTACTCCCATAAATTGTGATTCATTCCTTTCTGGGTTTTTTCCCCTTTTTTTTTTCTAATTAAGAAGTAAGAGTCTTGCTTAGTCACCCAGGCTGGAGTGCAGTGCCACGATAGCTCATTGCAGCTTCAAACTCATGGACTCAAGCAATACTCTCACTTCAGCCTCCTAACAAGTAGTTAGGACTACAGTTGTGTGCCACCACACTTGGCTAATTTTTTAAAATCTTTTTCTAAAGATGGGATCTCACTATGCTGTTTGGGCTGACCTCAAACTCCTGGCCTCAAGTGATCCACCTGTGTTGGCCTCCCAAAGCACTGGGATTATAGACGTGAGCCACCTGCACCTGGCCCTCATTCCTTTCTAAGCAGACTTGACCATGGTCCACCATAGCCCAAAAACCTTCAAGGATTTGCAAACCCCAATGCAAAATTTGACTTAGGTGACAATATTAAACCCTGTGTGGCAGGCAAAAATAAAGAGCCCCAAAAATGTCTACTTCCTTTTTTTTTTTTTTTTTTTTTGAGATGGGGTTTGACTCTTACTGCCCAGGCTGGAGTGCAATGGCACGATCTCGGTTCACCGCAACCTCCACCTCCCAAGTGTAAGCGATTCTCCTGCTCAGCATCCCGAGTAGCCAGGATTACAGGCATGTACCACCACGCCCAGCTAATGTTTTGTATTTTTAGTAGAGATGGGGTTTCTCTATGTTGGTCAGGCTTGTCTCAAACTCCCCACCTCAAGTGATCCGTCCGTCTCAGCCTCCCAAAGTGCTGGGATTACAGGCATGAGCCACCATGCCTGGCCAAAATGTTTACTTCCTAATGTCCAGAACCGTAGATGGCAAAATAAACCTGCAGATATGATAAAGTTAAGGACTGTGAGATAAGGGCATTATCTGGATTATCCAAATGGGCTCAACCTAATATGCATCCTTTAAAAGCTGAGAAGCTGTCCAGGCTGTAGTAAGAGGGAGATGTGACTGTCAAAGAATGGTCAGAGATGTAACATTGCTGGCTTTGAAGATGGAGGAAGGGACCATGAATCAAGGAATATGGGCAGCCTCTAGAAGCTCAAAAAAGCAAGGAAACAGATTATCTCCTAGAGCCTCCAGAAAATAACATTATTTTGCCTTCACCTTGATTTTAACCTAAGAGATCCATGTTGGACTTCTGATCTACTGAACTATAAGACAATAAATTTGTGTTGTGTTAAATCACTAAGTTGCTGTAATTTGTTACCGCAGCAATAGAAAACTAATATAGGCTGGGTGAAAGGTTACTCACATGGTTTCAAAGTATCATTACACAGATTACCTGTTAATTACAAAAGGGAAAAGGTGCCTTTATAAACAAAGATCTAGCAAGGCAACCTTAACCAACTGATAAAATAAGCACCACCAGTAATGAGACAACCTGAAATTATTTATCTCCTGGTATCTCACAAGAAGAAATATACAACATCCCCCACACAGTATGTTCTCTCTTTTTTTTTTTTTTTTCTTTTTGATACAGAGTCTAACTCTGTCGCTCAGGCTGGAGAGCAGTGGTACAACCTTGGCTCACTGCAACCTCCACCTCCCAGCCTTCCACCTCAGCCTCCCAAGTAGCTGGGACTACAGGCATGCACCACCACACCCCCTGATTTTTTTGTATTTTTTGTAGAGACGGGGTTTCACCATGGTGCCCTGGCTGGTCTCCAACTCTCGAGCTCAAGCAATCCACCCATCTTAGCCTCCCAAAGTGCTGGAATTGTAGATGTGAGCCACCACTTCCAGCCCCTCACACACTATTCTTGTCAAAAATGTTTACTCTGAATCTAATCATCAAGACACAGTCAGACAAATACTAATTGTGGGACATCCTACAAAACAGCTACCCTAGACTCTTCAAAAATGTCAATGTCTTCAGAAGCAAAAAGGAAGGAAAACTGTTCTCTATTAAAGGACACATGACAGTCAAATCCAATACATGATCCTTGGTTGGATCCTGAATCAAAAGTCAAAAGTTGGTCAGGCACAGTGGCTCATGCCTTTAATCCCAGCACTTTGGGAGGCCGAGGCAGGTGGATCACCTGAAGTCATGAGTTAAGACCAGCCTGGCCAAGATGGAAAAACTCCATCTCTACTAAAAAATACAAAAAGTTAGCTGGGCCAGGTGGCACACACCTGTAGTCCCAGCTACTCAGGAGGCTGAGGCAGGAGAATCACTTGAATCTGGGAGGTGGAGGTTGCGGCGAGCCAAGATCACACCACTGCACACCAGCCTGGAAAACAGAGTGAGACTCTGTCTCAAAATAAGTCACAAGTTATGAGATGTTCGTGACATTTGGGGAAATACGGACTATCAGTTAACATCCATTCCACTGCTGAATTTTTTGCATAATAGTATCATGGCAGGCCAGGCGTGGTGGCTCATGCCTGTAATCCCAGCACTTTGGGAAGCCGAGGTGGGTGGATCATGAGGTCAGGAATTCAAGACCAGCCTGGCCAACATGGTGAAACCCCATCTCCACTAAAAATACAAAAATTAGCCTGCATGATGGTGTGCGCCTGTAGTCCCAGCTAATCGGGAGGCTGAGGCAGGAGAATCGCTTGAGGTTGCAGTGAGCTAAATTCACACCACTACACTCCAACCTGGGCAACAGCAAGACACCATTTCAAACAAAAAAAAGTATTGTGGTACATAGGAGAACGTTTTTGATGTATTATTAAGTATTTATGGGTGAAATATAATATTTGCCATTTATTTTCCAACAGTTCAGCCAAAAATTATAAATATATAAATGTACTGTGTATGTGTGTGTGTGTGTGTGTGTGTATGTACACCCATGTATAAAAACATATACACACAGGAAGAGAAATAATGTGGCAAAACGTTAAAGTTGGTGAATCTATGTGAAAGAAATAGTGTTTACTTTTCTTTCAATATTATTGAAATACTATAATTTTGTAAATTATAAAGGATAAGAGAGAAATACCTTCCTAGCTCCCTCCATGCCTACCTTTCCCAGGTCTGCTCACACACTGCCAGGAGTCCACCTAGAACAGCTGATGTTCTTCAAACAGCCAATACTCTTCCACCAGCAGATCCTGTTTTCTGCTGCTTTATTGAGAACCCAAGGATCCATAGCTAAAGCTGGGTTTTGTTATAAGACAGAAGTGTCTACAGGCCGGGCGCAGCGGCTCACGCCTGTAATCCCAGCACTTTGGGAGGTCAGGAGTTCGAGACCAACCTGGCCAACATGGTGAAATCCCGTCTCTACTAAAGAAACAAAAAATTAGCCAGGTGTGGTGGCGTGCACCTGTAATCCCGGCTACTTGGGAGGCTGAGGCAGAACTGCTTGAACCCAGGAGGCGGAGGTTGCAGTGAGCCGAAATCACACCACTGCGCTCCAGCCTGCCAACAGGGTGAGGCTCCGTCTCAGAAAAAGGAAAAAAGAAGTGTCTACAATACTAATTTAGAAACAAGTTGGTCAAATATCAAATGGGAGTCATCTTTTAATGGCCTTATTGCTAGATTTTAGTACATTCTTTTCTCTTCTTACTATTGTTTCTTTATCCCAATGTAAGATTACAATCTGTTTCTTAAACCTCATCATACCCATTTATGATTGGAGAGGGTGGCAAGCACTACAGGGAAACCCTGGACAAAAAGTATGGCTGGTCACATCAGAAACTACTACAGAAACAATCAAGCTCTGCCTCTGGCTCTCAGCCCGTATCACTCTGAACACCCCAGGCAGCCCAGACCAAGGCTCACCTCCTTCCTGCAGGCCTCACTGCTCTCCATATGGCAGCTCACTGACATCAAAGAAGACGGAAGAAATGATCTAAATTCACTAGGCTAGTCCCACTCCTTCCCTTGAACTGTGGAAGTCACTGATATCTCAATTACCTCTTCTGCAATAGTACCTTTTTCCCTGCGTCCTAAGATTTTACAATGCTAAAAAGCGGGGTGAGGAGTATATACTGGACTAACAGATGGAAGATTAACAACAAAAGACCTCCCTGGTGGTGGAAACAAAAGCTAAAATGTTTGTATACCTATAGTAGTAATACCGAGGAAGAAAAATTGAACTTGTAAGTAAAATTAGGTTGCTCTTCTGTAACGCCTGTCTAGCTACAGACAGGAAAAGGCCCAGCATGGTTTCTATGTATGCCTATGCTGTTTCTAATAGAAAGGACACAATCAAGCCAAAACAAACATCTGTAAACCAGTTAAGTTTGTTAATGAAACCAAATTGCAGCTGGTTTTTCGAAGATCAAAAGTGAGGCAAATTAGAGAAAGGATGTATGAACAAAGCTGGTTTCTAAAAAATGGTGGCTAAAGAATTCTAAACCCACTTGTCAAATTAACACAAATCCTTCCTGGATTTTGCTTAGATCACTGATTGGTATTTATTTCGTATCTTTGCAGAGATCAGCATCATAGTTTAAATCTAGTATCATTCATTCTAAAACTCTGTCTATATTGCTCATTTTGCAGATTTCTCAAAATATCACCTTTCATAAAACAAAACCAAAAAAAAAGTACACTCTGCATAATAATACACTCATTAAAAGATTCACTTACATAAGGAAAAAGAATATGTAGTTTGCAACTCTTGGAGACTTCTCTGGTAAAGTGGTTCTGCCCCAAACAGAGGCATATGTACATTTAACATTTCACAACATGCACTGCCACAACTCCTTCTCTTACGTATACAACTTCCCATCACCACCTGAAAACCTAGAGAGATAAGCACACCCACTCACAAAAACATACTTCCCTCATGGCCCTGCTAACTCAAAACGTCACAAGCAAATTACATGGCTGACGCATTTGCTAACTTTAATTTGGTGAGCTAATTGATGTTTATGCACTCAGGAACATTAATAGATTGGAGAGATGAAAGTACCTGAGAAGATTCAGATTCACATTTTAAATGCTAGTGTGACTAGAGAACAGTTTCACCTAATCTACTATAGTTTAATGTGCAGGGCCAAGACAAGGAAGTTTATAAACAAAAAGTCAATTATTTTATAATTAAAACACATTGCTACTGTCATGATAAAACAAACAATGGGCCGGGTGCCATGGCTCTAGCTTGTAATCCCAGCACTTTGGGAGGCCAAGCCGGGCAGATCACAAGGTAGGGAGTTTGAGACTAGCCTGGCCAATATGGTAAAATCCCGTGTCTACTAAAAATACAAAAAAAATTAGCCACGCATGGTGGCTTATGCCTGTTATCCCAGGTACTCAGGAGGCTGAGGCAGAAGAATTACTTGAACCTGGGAGGCGGAGGTTACAATGAGCTGCGATGGCACCACTGCACTCTAGCCTGGGCAACAAAGCAAGAAGCAAGACTGTCACAAAAAAAAAAAAAGGCATTTCTTATATTTTAAAAATAACAGCCCGGGCACAGTGGTTCACGCCTGTAACCCTAGTACTTTGGGAGGCTGAGATGTGTGGACTGCTTGAGCTCAGGGCAACGTGGCAAAACCCCATCTCTACAAAAAATACAAAAATTAGCTGGGTGTAGTGGTGTGTATCTCTAGTCCCAGCTACTTGGGGGTCTGACATCGGAGGATTGATCACTTGAGCCCAGGGAGGTTGAGGCTGTAGTAAGCCATGATTATACCACTGCATTCCAGCCTGAGCGACAGAGTCAGACTGTCTCAAAAAAAAAAAAAAAGAAAAAAAATTAGCCAGACATGGTAGTGTACACCTGTAGTCCCAATTACTCAGGAGGCTGAGGTGAGAGGATCAAAGATCACTTGAGCCCAGGAGGTCAAGTCTGCAGTGAGCTATGATTAAAACACTGTACTCTAACCTGGGCAACATAGTGAGACTCTGTCTCAGAAAAAAAAAATAATAATAATAACATACAAAGATAAAACATATAAAAAGAATATATACCTTCATTTTTGAGACACATTAAAATGTACCATTTGTTTAAAAATGTTTGAAGAGAAAGGATGAATAAAATCTTTGTCATTTAAGACAAAATCAGAATAAATCCGCAAAGAGTACTTAACTGTTAAATAACTTCGAAGCGATAGAATATAGATTTTCTTAGCATTGAAAGTATCACAGATGTAGCTGGGAATACAAGAGTAACTCCTGAAAGCTGCTGATCATTCAGGACAGGATCATGTGTTGCAGTAAAGTATCACAAGTATAAAATATATCCAAGATCCAAAGAGTTAAAAGACTGTTTAACATTCATTGGAACAATCAAAAATCCTTTTGACAAAATGTTTCTACTTTATCTGAAGTCCATTTCATTAGAAGTCTAGACAAGTCCCATCTTGATAAAAGCTCAAAAGTGGAACACACTGTCATGCCTCAGAGTACAATAGAAAGACTCATTCACTCTTCATTTTATCTTTCCTTTGACCCAACTAACTAGTTTGAGACAATCCATGTGCTCTCTCGACAATGTCTCAACAACTGGTACTACCTGCTCACAAAAGCAGTCCTCAGACACTGCTATTCTGAAGAACTTCTGAAGCTTAATTATAAGAAGAACATGAACTGCTTTTTATTTCCTTCTATGACCCTGGAACAGCAAGTATTTGATCCACTTAGTCTTTCACATTACAATAGGTTTCTGTCTGACTTTAGTGATTCCAAAACTGACTTTATCCATACCAATTCCAAACTGCAAGTGATTCTGAAGAATATATTTTACTGTATATAGAGATTTATTCAATTTTCAGTTAAATATACATAATCAAGCACTCTTTGAGAAAGATGACATCTGCAACACAAAGGACACCAATTCAAAGGAAAACTAAGAAGGTCAACAGAGAGGAGGACATTCGGGCTCTATAATTAGCAGATAAAAAATATACACATTTCTGCCAAGAAAGATCCAGAGTCGCCTGAGACTATGAACAATTCCCCTAGGGCTAAAAGACTTCTGGAAGCCTGCCACATCAAAGAACAATATGAACTAACAATGGACCTTCATAAAGTACGGGCTATTGGAAAAGTCCCAAAACAGATGAGGAGGGTCTACTCTAGGGCAGGGATAAGAGGACTGGATAGGAGAGAACAGAATGGAGAAAACAGAAGAAAGGAAAATCTAAAAATAAAGTTATCTAATTCATGGCATCTATACAACACAAGAAACTGCTGTAGGATATAAATTTATCCTCTATTTACAGAAATATTTAATAACATTGCCAAAAACCCTAACAAAGTATCTCTCTAAAAGGGGCAGGAGAAACAGAATGAACAACTGAACAAGCCAAGACCACACACAAGTGTCCTACATTTGTCTTTCAACCTCATTTCTGATCATCTGAACTCCTTTTAAAAATCATTTTATCTTTTTTCTTATTGACAGTAATGATATTGACAGTATCACTGTTTCTGTAATTATGTTTGAAGGTTTTTGGAAGATTTTAATACAATTATTTCTCCAAGAGAAAAACATCCAAAGCCCTACTTGATACTGAAAGTGTCCCACCTTCCAATGATGATGCCAATGTTGGAATGAGAATTCCCACATTATATACTACACTGGAACTAGACCAAGATTTGACACTTAATAAATTTTATGAAGATATTCCCACTAAAGTGAAATACCAAAGAATTTATTTTAAAATGGAACTAAACTGATTTTATACAAACGCTAAAGCTCAAACGTTCAAATGGAATCTTAATGCTACAAAGTGCACAGTGATAACAGAAGTCTCTCTTAGGATATATGACTTTCCGGCCAGCCTGGACGCAGTGGCTCACACCTGTAATACCAGCACTTTGGGAGGCTGAGGTGGGCAGATCACCTGAGGTCAGGAGTTCAAGACCAGTCCGTCCAACATGGAGAAACCCTGCCTCTACCAAAAATACAAAATTAGCCAGGTGTGGTGGCTCATGCCTGTAATCCCAGCTACTCGGGAGGCTGAGGCAGGAAAATCACTTGATCCCAGGAGGCGGAGATCGTGCCATTGCACTCCAGCATGGGCAACAAGGACAAAACTCTGTCTCAGAAAAAAGAAAAAAAAAAAAAAGAATATTTGACTTTCCAAAGTCCTCATAATCTAACCTAATTGAGCTTTACTACTTTTAATGAGAAACACTAATACTATCCTTTAGGAGCTCCCTCACCAAGTCAAAGATAAAGTTTTATCTTCTGTGGTTTAATTCATTTCCATATCACCTCACCGAAGAGAGCTTTCTTAAATAAATACAAAGAATTTATGCTAAGGAGCCAGTGTGGTAATACCCAATTTGAATTCTAGACTATCAGAAGATGTGCAATTACATTTCAGAAAGGAAGGAGCCCTTCTATTTTAACTTGCATTGTATTCCTCCTAGCAGTCATGCATCGGAATGATGATGTTAAATCTAATTAGACACAGACTTACTACTTTTTCTACTGCCTTTCCATATTGCTAATATTATAAATAGTATCTACTTTAAAAACTATAATAAGCTCATTGCAACTACCAAATTTAAAATGCTGAATGGAAATCTATTTGTTGGGGCAAAACTGCTTCTAATCATTTGAAGAAGTGGAAGAGATATTTTTATTGTTAATAAAAAGCCACCACTGTTGACCAGTGTTACTGCCCAGTGGTAAAGAGATCTGAAGTCAGACTGTCTCATCGGAATCTTGGCTTCACCACTTACTGGCTCTATCAGTGACCTTGGGCAAATCACTTAAGCTTTCAGCCTCATTTTTTTATCTGTAAAATAAGGGTAATGATCTACCTCCTTTGCAGTTATTGTGATGACTCAAAAAGATAATAAATGTAAAGTACTTGGAATAGTGCCAGCATTTAACACTTACAAAATGTTAGTTATTATTTTTACTATTTTTATGTCGTTTTACATTTAATGTTACTGCTCAAAAAAGTAACCAGAATAACAGCTTCTTTGAAAGTCATGGCTGGGTGCGGTGGCTCACGCCTGTAATCTCAGCACTTTGGAAGGCTGAGGCAGGTGGGGATCACTTGAAGTCACGAGTTGGAGACTAGCCTGGCCAACATGGTGAAACCCGTCTCTACTAAAAATACAAAAATTAACTGGGCATGGTGGTGCACGCCTGTAATCTCAGCTATGAGGGAGGTTGAGGTGGGAGAATCACTTGAACCAGGAGGCAGAGGTTGCTGTGAGCCAAGATCGCACTGCTGCACTCCAGCCTGGGCAAAGCGAGATTATATCTCAAAAAAACAAAAGTCATTAGTTAGTCCAGGTGTGTGCTGTGGTAGCTCATGTCTGTAATCCCAGCACTGTGAGAGGCTAAGGCAGGCAGATCACTTGAGGCCAGGAGTTCGAGACCTCGCCTGGACAACATTAATGAAACCCCATCTCTACTGAAAATAAAAAATTAGCCAGGTGGGGTGGCACATACTTATAATCCCAGCTACTCTGAAGTCTGAGGCACAAGAATTGTTTGAACCTGGGAGGCTGAGGTTGCAGTGAGCCAAGATAATGCTACTGCACTCCAGCCTGGGGGACAGAGAGACATTCTGTCTCAAAAAGAAACAAGGCATTAGTTGACTAAACTGTAATTCAGATCACTCCATTTCAGACCTGTTTTCATTTGTATCATAAATTTCTTCCCACAATGCAATGCAAACTCTATGACTTCTAGCACATCAAGAACAAGGGGCCCAGCGTGGTGGCTCACGCCTGTAATACCAGCACTTTAGGAGGAGGAGGAGGGCGGATTACAAGGTCAGGAGATAGAGACTATCCTGGCTAACACAGTGAAACCCTGTCCCTACTAAAAATACAAAAAATTAGCCGGGCATGGTAGCCGGTGTCTGTAGTCCCAGCTAGTAGAGAGCCTGAGGCAGGAGAATCGCTTGAACCCAGGAGGCGGAGGTTGCAGTAAGCCATAATCCCACCACTGCACACCAGCCTGGGTGACAAGAGAAAGAAACTACGTCTCAAAAAGAAAAAAAGAAAAAGAGAAAAACATGTGAATACACACATGACTTTACATTCTATTTCAGAGGATTTGTGGGATACCTACCCAAGCTCATTTGTGGATCCCAGGCTAAGAATTTTTATTATACTTAGTGAGTTTACATGATTTTAAACAATTTACCACTTTTAATCTCAAAGGATAACATATTATGATGCAATTTTATCACATTTTTTAAGAAAAATGCTTTTTTTTTTTTTTTTTTTGAGACAGAGTTTCACTCTGTCCCCAGGCAGAAGTGCAGTGGTGCAATCTCGGCTCACTGCAACCTCTGCCTTTGGGGTTCAAATGATTCTCCTGCTTCAGCCTCCCAAGTAGTTGGGACTACAGGCAGGTGCCACCATGCCTGGCTAATTTTTTATATTTTTAGTAGAGACGGGGTTTCACCATGTTGGCCAGGATGCTCTCATACCCTGACCTTATGATCCACCTGCCTCGGCCTCCCAAAGTGCTAGGATTTCAGGCATGAACTACCACACCCAGCCAAAAATGCCATTAAAGTATACAAACATGTTGCCCAATTTGTTTGAACTGATTTTTATTTATTTTCATTTTTTAAGAATCAAATGATAATAGAATTAGTCTCCAAATTTCAACAAGTAAAAATTCTAGAAAACATTTCTCAGCTTTACTCATTATAGCATGATGCTAACTAGACAATTTAAAGATCAGCATCATAAAAAGAGCAGTAATAATTGCCTGCTAAGCAATAAATTACTCTGCTCTCAATCTTAGACACTTTCAGACATGAATTTTCCTTTAGACTAAAAATACTTCTGTACAGATGCTGCCTGAAAAAAATATGATAAGGTTAGCAAGAAATGATAAGCAAGGTTAAAGCAAAGGATCAGAAGGGACTGTGGAAAATTTGTACTGACTCCTCTATCACAAGTAAAATTATCCCTGAATCACAAAATTATTGCAACATACTATTAAATTGCCTAAAGCTGCCTGAATTAGTCCATGTACCTGATCATTATAAAACCTTAATATACCTTAAGGTAGTATACATATTTTAAAAAACAGAGATATCCAAATCCATCAAGAAATGGCTCTACAGTCCCCTAAGGAATTTCTTCATAGTATAGGCTTTTATAAAAGATGTTTAATTAAGGCTGGGTGTAGTGGCTCACGCCTGTAATCCCAGCACTTTGGGAGGCTGAGGTGGGCGGATCACGAGGTCAGAAAATCAAGACCATCCTGGCCAACATGGTGAAACCCTGTCTCTATTAAAATACAAAAAATTAGCCGGGTGTGGTGGCACATGCCTGTAATCCCAACTACTAGGGAGACTGAGTCAGGAGAATTGCTTGAACCCGGGAGGTGGAGGTTGCAGTGAGCCAAGATCATGCGACTGTACTCCAGCCTGGCAACAGAGCAAGACTCTGTACCCCCAAACCAAAAAAAAATTTTTAATTAAAAACAGAGGTGCCTGATTTGGCTATGTCAGACACACAAATTAGGATTTAAGTCACTTTTTGTATTTTCTTTTAACAAATGTTATTAAGAAGAAAATTTCATAAGTTTACTTCTCTCTTTATGACCACATTCTCTCACAGAGAACTAAAGATTGGTTACACAAACACAACAACCACCTGAGGATCAAATAAATCCTTTTGATCCAGAAGACTAATGAAATAAAAATACAGTTAAGAAATAAGTGTTGGCCAGGCACAGTGGCTCATGGCTGTAATCCTAGCATCTTGGGAGGCTTAGGGCAGGAGGATGTCTTCAGCCCAGGAGTTGGAGATCAGCCTGGGAAACACGGTGAAACCTCATCTTTACAAAAAGTACAAAAATTACCCAGGCATGGTGGTACACACGTGTAGTCCCAGCTACTTGGGAGGCTGAGGTGAGAGGATCACTTGAACCCAGGAGGCAGAGGATGCAATAAGCCGAGGTGGTTCCACTGCACTCCAGCCTTTTAGGTCAGCCCATAGGCAAACTACCTGGTCGTATCCAATTTGTAGGACCAAGTGGTTTGCCTTTCCATGGGCTGATTTAAAGCTCAAATGCTTTAGCTGGGCCTCTACCAGCTAAAGCATTGAGGAAAACAGGTTCCATTTCAAGGGTTCATGGTATCCAAAGAAGAGGAGCATAACTTTTCCTAACACATGTGCTTCAATTGTTTCTAAATGGTACTTAGCCCAGGCAACATGGCAAAACCCCATCTCTACAGAAAATTATAAATATTAGCTGGGCATGGTGGCATACACCTATAGTCCCAGTTACTTGGGAGGATCACTTGATCCCAAAAGGTCAAGGTAAGCCATAAGATAAAACCGCCTTTTATTTTTCCTTTCTTTATCTGTGAGAGAGGATCTCACTCTGTCACTCAGGCTGGAGTACAATCAAGGCTCACTGCAGTCTCAACCTCTCATGCTCAAGTGATCCTCCCACCTCAGCCTCCTGAGTAGCTGGGACTACAGATGTGCATCACCAAACCCGGCTAATTTTTTAATTTTTTCTAGAGACGGGGGTCTCACTATGTTGCCTATGCTAGTCTTGAACTCCTGGGCTCAAGCAATCCTCCCACCCTGGCCTCCCAAGGTGCTGGGATTACACGCAGGAGCCACCCCATCCAGCCAAAACCACGTTTTTCTATCAACAATTAATGTTTTATAATATGTATTAATAAAATTAACTGATATCAATGTATTTCCTCACCCAAAAGACAGAGAACAAACCCCAAAACTGGACAGGAATTATAAATAACTTTCTGCTGCTCTACTTTGTTTTTAGTTTGGGAATTAAATACAGTAGCTGTGAAACAAAACAAAGAAAAATCCTACTCAACCAAAGACTTAAAGTAGTAGCAGTAATGTAAAGAGAATTCTGTCATATATTTGTAAATACTATAGAAATAACATAAGGCCCAAAAAAGCAGGGTATTTTAAAAACATACTGTATAAGACAAAATAAACATTCACCTACAACACAGAGAAGTGGACAATAAAAAATGACTTTAAATTGAAACGAGGGATTTAGGTCACATATTAAAATAACTTTTTTAATGCATAGATTATCACCATTAAAATAAGAAGTCTGGAGGCTGGGAGCAGTGGCTCATGCCTGTAATCCAGCACTTTGGGAGGCTGAGGCAGACGGATCACAAGGTCAAGAGATTGAGACCACCTAGGCCAACATGGTGAAACCCTGTCTCTACTAAAAATACAAAAATTAGCTGGGCATGGTGGCACATGCCTGTAGTCTCGGCTACTCAGAAGGCCGAGGCAGGAGAATCGCTTGAACCCAAGGCAGAGGTTGCAATGAGCCAAGATCGCACCACTGCACTCCAGCCTGGTGACAGAGCAAGACTCTGTCTCGGGGGCGGGGGGGGTCGGGGCGGGGAGGGAAGAAGTCTGACCAGGCCTGGTGGCTCACACCTGTAATCCCACCACTTTAGAGGCCATGGAGGGTGGATCAGTTGAGTTCAGGAGTTCCAGGCCAGCCTGGCCAAGATGGTGAAACTCTGTCTCTATTAAAAATACAGAAATTAGCCAGATGTGGTGGCAGGTGCCTATAAGTCCAGCTACTTGGGAGGCAGGAGAATTGCTTGAAGCTGGGAGGTGGAGATTGCAGTGAGCCAAGATCATGCCATTGCACTCCAGCCTGGGTGACACAGCGAGACTCTGTCTCAAAAAAAATAAGAAGATAAGAAGTCTGTAGAGTCTTCTTTGAAAAACAGTAATAAGGAGAAAAATATATGATGGCCTCTCTTACACTTCTGAAATATATGCGACCCTGCCTGGAGGAAGGAAGATCAATGTTATCCCTCCTGGTCCCTTCAGGCACCAACCATTTAGCAAAATTAGAGCTTGAAAACAAACCACACAATTGTTCCATTAAATTCTTGGCCAACTGTTGAGGAAATCCTCAACACAATGCAATACAATATACAGATTTTAAAATACAAATGCCTGCTCTAAGGCAAAATATTCGATTTTATCAAACTTTGCTGGGAACTTTTGTCCACATAAAACTTAAGTGAAACTGTAAAAGACAAAAAGACAGTAGTGAGAATGCATGAATACTGCTCCTTTGCTTACCTGGTCTTTCTCATGGGGTAGAAGGCTGACAGGGGGGAGCGAGGATGGGAAAGCACTGGGATACTGAGGCGCTCCTTTGCCATCTAAGCTCCCATAATTGACCCTGTACTGCGGTCCATCTTTCAGTAACCTCCCATTGTTCACAGCGCGTTTGGCTCCCAGTCGCAGCCGCTGCTGAAAGGCTGGGTTGTTGGTGGTGCCTGTGAGATCACTTTGACTTCTGAGATACTTCTCTATGTTCTTCAGGGAGGAGCCATTTGGCTCCTCAAGTCCTTCAATTGCTCTCCTTAAGAGTTTATTCCAATCCACATTGCGGAGATCATTACATGATCCTCTAGACCCCTTGGTTGACTTAGGAAAAGTGCCTGGTTTAACTGATGAAAAGCGCCCAGGGTTGTCTGGGTCCTTATAGGAGGCAAGGCCTTTGTTGGTGACTTTGAGAACTGAGCCATCCTGAACACTGAGTTCCAGCTGTTCAGAGACTGTCTTCTTATCCAACCCATGGGAAGTACTGACTGCATGGCAGATTCTCTCTTCAGAGGGCCTTTGCTTTTGCTTTTTTATTTTCTGTATAGCTTCAAGAATCCACTCTGTATAAAGTGGGTTTGCAAGTTTTACCATGGTTGACAAATGACTTCTTCAACACAAAAGTTACCCATAGAGGTTCTCTTTGTATTCAACAGAACTTGAGCATTTGAAAGTCATTTACAATTCAACAAATGGACAGAGTATTCCAGACTGTATTAAGCAACATCTTACAAACATCCATCCTTAAGAGATTCAAAAGCAGACAAACAGGCAATGTTGACAGTTGTCTTATTTTACCAACAGGAAAGACTGCATTCGGGTGAAGAACATCTTTAACTGGGAAATCAAGACCTTAAAGGATAAAAAGAGGGGAAAGGTTCTTAATAATGAAACTTACACAAATAAACTAAAAGATTCTTTAGCATTACTTTTTCAGACACAGAATGACCACAGAAGTAATGACAGGCAGGTATTACATAACACAGCCACAGTGACTATTTTTCAACAAGAAATTGGGTCACAGTCTGAGAAGGAATTGTTTTTAGAATTTTTTCACTTCTTATATGAAGTTATTTATGGGTCATAATCACATCTAAGTTATACATTTAATTATCGAAATGAACAAAATTATATAAAAGTGGTTCAAGGTATATGTCTGCCATAAACATAAAATACACATCAAAGAATAAGTCTATGATACAAAAAATCTGATGAAAGTACATTAAACCCATTTCAAGAAATCTTAAACTTTAAAAAAAGAGTAAATAATCCTGCTTTCAGCTAGGTATTGTATTTCCCAAGTCTCACACATAAAAAAAACTTCCCATCTAGCTACTTCATAGAATCACATCCCCTATCCCTTTAACAAAGGGTCTATGACACCCTCTAACCCACAAGTTGGAAAACTGAAACTAATATAGTAACATAACCCTTCACCTTTAAGTGGTAGAACATTCTAGTTATCTTAATACCCAGTTAGCTCATTAAACAGCTCAATACAAGAAAGGTATATACAAATCTGATTCCAGATGGACAGTGGTATTTGTTCTGAGAGACGCCTGGTATATACAAAAACCACCCTAGATCTCCAATCTGGTATTAAGTACATCTACAAAGAGCCTACCAGGAAAAAGAGCCTTGGCCTGGGAAATGAGCCAAACCTGAGCTCTAATCTTGCTCTCCAATGATAACATCCACTTCTAAATTCTTTTTATAGTTTAAAGTGTACAGAGTGTGCTCATATGTAACTTGTCACTTAAAACTCCAGGACAACTCTGTGGGTAAACTGAGGCTCAGGAGAAGATGGAATTCACCCAAGGTAAGAATCAATCACAAATTAAAGGCTCAAACACCATTAATTCTTATTGATTCTTTTGTTATTGTTGTTGTTGTTGAGACAGAGTCTTGCTCTGTCACCCAGGCTGGAATGCTGTGGCGTAATCTCAGCTCACTGCAATCTCTGCCTCCTAGATTCAAGCGATTCTCCTGCCTCAGCCTCCCAAGTAGCTGAGATTACAGGCATGTGCCACCACACCCAACTAATTTTTGTATTTTTAGTAGAGATGGGGTTTTGCCATTTTGGCCAGGCTGGTCTCAAACTCCTGACCTCACGTGATTCTCCTGCCTCGGCCTCTCAAAGTGCTAGAGTTACAGGTGTGAGCCACTGCGCCCAGCCAATTCTAAAATTCAACTAAGTCCATCACTGTTCTCACCTGAGCCACAACTGCCTGCTGCTCTAGCTAGTTCTGCCTTTGCAAAAAGACCAACATGGGCCTGAACCCAAGCTCTACTACAATGTCTAGTGGAAGAAACCCTGGGTAAGTAACTTAAACTTCAGTCACTTTACTTGTAGGCAATACCAGTATATCTCTTACAGGATTATTGAGAGGATTAAATGAAGAAATTATCTAATATTCAATATATAATAGTTACCACTTTCATCAAATGCAACATCTACACACTTCAAAAATTTTCTAATAAAATACAAAATTAAAGTTATCTCTGGTTATGTATTTAGACAGAATATACCTAAAAGGAGAAAACAGTATCTTTCCTCAAAAACTTTAGCCAGATATACTGAAGAATATAGTATTTACTCTCAGAGATCCTGGAATGTTGCTGGAAAACAATTGGATCATTGAACTATACTTGTTCAAATGGTACAGTTTTAAATGCCAACTCAAAATGCCACCTTGAAAGAGGCAGTTTAAACAAGATTGTTCCCTCTGTGACCAGTAAGCTGTAAATTCACTCTACTCATTTTCCCCTCAGATTCAGAAACTTGGGGCTAAAAAGACCATAGAGGTCATCCAGTCCAACCTCTAGTTACCCAATAAAAGATCCCTGCCCAATATCCCAAACAGATGGGCACTGAGTCTTCCCATTTTAAAAATACTTCCAGTGATTGATAATATGTCACTTTTTGAGGCAGCTCACCCCACTGTTGCACAGATCTAGCTATATTTCTTGCTCAGACAAGCAAAAATCTGACACCCCATAACTTCTACCCACTAGTCCTATTCCCTGGAACAATCACAAGACAATGCTTAATATTTACTCAATGACAGGCCTTCAGACGTCTGAAAACAAGTACTTTTTGAAAACCGCTAACAACCAAACCCCATGCTACCTCCAACCATACCTTAGACCACTCATATCCCAGTTCCTTAACCATTCCACATATCACATGGTTTCAAAGCATCACCTTCTCTTGGTTGCTCACTAGTTTGGCTAATGGCCATCTTAAAATCAGACAGTTCAGGCATCCAATTATATATGCAGCCCAAATTACAGGAACTTCCTCAATACCCCTGCCACACAAGTGGCCGTGCTGGGCATGCAGTCCAACTAAAACTCCCAGATCTTTTTTCAAAAACTACTGTCAAATTCAATCTTTCCACCCCTTTCCTTGTGCAAATTGAAATGCTGAAATCTAAAGTTTATTACAGTTCAATTTCATCTAGTTGACTTAAGTCTATCTTCCAACCTGCTAAAGATTGTTTTGAATCTTGATTCTGTCATCTATGTCTTCTACAAATCTAATAAGTACTCCCTTTTGTATCATTATATAAACCCTTGACAAAAATGTTAGACTTGGAACACAGTGTGATTAGGAATGAAATCACTGGCTTTCACAGTGCTACCACTTTCAGGATAGAACACAGGAATCATTCTGTGTCAGTAAGTTTAGAACAGGAAATTGATCTTTCCAAAGTAAAATGGTTTCAGGCAAAATTTCATTAGAAGATATTACACTGTATCCAAGCAATTATTTAATCTTTCATCATTTATTCAGGATGAATCACAACTAATTTAATTTGACTGCACAAAATATAACTGCAGAAAGTAGAAGTGTCACAAGGAAAGTGTTCAATATTGCCAAGTTGCTTTTAGGTGTTTTGGTTACACAAGCAAATGAACACATATTAAAACAAAATGCGTGGCTGGCACAGTGGTTCACCCCTGTAATCTCAGGGGAGGCTGAGGCAGGTGGATCACCTGAGGTCAGGAGTTCGAGACCAGCCTGGCCAACATGGTGAAACCTCATCTCTAGTAAAAATACAAAAAATTAGACGGGGGTGGTGGCACACACCTATAATCCTAGCTACTCGGGAGGCTGAGGCAGGAGAACCACTTGAACCTGGGAGGCAGAGGTTGCAGTGAGCCGAGATCGCACCACTGCACTCTAGCCTGGGCAACAAGAGCAAAACTCCAACCCAAAAGAAAAAAAAAAAAAAAAGCATTTCATAACTAATAGATACCCAAAATATACCTTCATGACATGCTTTTACCACAATCATTTTTTTTTTTTTTTGAGACGGAGCCTTGCTCTTTTTGTCTAGGCTGAAGTGCAACGACTGGATCTCGGTTCACTGCAACCTCTACCTCTCAGGTTCCAGCAATTCACCTGCCTCAACCTCCTGAGTAGCTGGGATTACAGGCGCCCGCCACCGCCCCTGGCTAATATATTTGTATTTTTAGTAGAGACGAAATTTTGCCATGTTGGTCAGGCTGGTCTCGAACTCCTGATCTTCTGATCCGCCTACCTCAGCCTCCCAAAGTGCTGGGATTACAGGCATGAGCCACTGCACCCAGCCCACAATCTTTACCCAAAATCATTTATATCCATAAAACAATCATTTACATCAATTACCAACACATTTCAGTAAGACTGTCATTTTATACCTTAAAAATGTAATAAAATAAGGGAAAGTACCAGAATTGGAACTTCAAATGTTTTAACAGTCCATGACAAAAATGGAGATTATCCAGGTCTTCAGGCAAATCTGCCAAAAGAAAAAAGGAAATGTTCATTTGGACATAAGGACACCCTTAAATTCAACAACCATCCATGGATCTCCACAACCATTCAAGACAAACAGCTCCAATGAGTTATTATACTACATTTGGTGTTACATTAATTATTTCAGACCACTGGAAGATTCTTATAAGCATGGAACTCAAGACAGAAAATGAAGCCTCGAGGACCCAAGCCAAGTGCCTAAAGAAGTAAATTTCATCCTTAAGCCGAGATCTGTTCAAATTTTAAAAATCAGATTTGTGATAGATTCCTAAGAAAGAATCTCATTATGGAAAAAAAACAAAAACAAAACCCACTACTACTCCAATAGACAAACAGATATAACATTTACCTGAAAAAAAGATAAAGTCAAAAGTTGTTTTAAGGTCAGCATTCACTTACTGGGCAGCATTCACCATTTGTCCCAAAGGCCACCAGGGACCTAGATGTTGAATGGACTACCTAGATATGACCAATAAGCTCACCTACATGAAAGATGTATCAGTTTCCACAACAGCAAATATGTATTGACACAAGTCATACGTTAGAACAGCAGTGATTATTTTTACTTGAAAAGCAAAAAATAAATTTAAAAGAACAACTGTAAATAACTGTATTTTGATCTTATGTAAAACAATCAAGCCACCTTAGATCCTCCTCCCCTCCCCCAGCCATGACACACACCCCACTCCTCAATTTAATCTCAAAATTAGCTCTCATCTGACACTAACCAACAGAGTTAATTAGGCAGAAGCAGATGTAACTCAGCAGCTCTTTGCTACAAACAGAATCACAGTGTTTAAAAAAAAAATACACAGCCAGGAGAGGAACAAAATCAGAAATCTCTTATCTGTAGCCAATTCTCAACTAAACACATGTATATCATCCACTTTGTATATTATCTACTACAAATTTTTTAATCTTAGGCTGATTTGTTTCCAACATCCCACTGGCCCTACTGTAAATTGGTATAAGCAAGAGAATAGATTGAAAACCAATTTCATTTTAGCCTAAGCAGTATCTAACTAGAAAGACAAATCCACAGGAATTTAAAAAAAAAAAAAATGCATAATTCATCAAAAGCCAAATAGAAATTTTTTTTTTTCCTGATTCGGAATTATCCACACCATTTCTCTTTTCAGAGCACTGGGATTTGTTTCATATGTAGATAGGACATTCTATCACAAGCTAAAACCCTAAAATCATTATTCTCTTTCCGTTTTTCCTATAAAAACTTGAAAGTTGGACTAAAGGGCTATCAAAAAGGTAGCAAACCATCCTAAATTAATTTTGGGGATTTATGCTACATTGAATTAAATTACTCTATTTTCTAGGGCTGTGAATCATTTTATTTTTAACTACAAAATATCAGTAAATTATATGGTTGTATCATACAGTCTTATAATGCTATTTACATCATTCATTACAAATATTCTAAACATATCTAGAGAAATGCTTAGTCCAGCACTGAGCTTTTAGCTTCACTGTTATTACATAAACATCAACACTATTCAGAAATATTCATGTCAGCATAAGAACAGTCAAAATATCCTGGATCATAAGTATTATGCGAGGCCTCCACTAAGCTTTTACTAAAGCTGTGTGTGTTGTTTCAAAATCAATGTCATAACACTCAAGTCATAAGATTACAGATGAGCCAAAAAACAGTGGTAGAAAAAAAACAAAGATTAATAATAGAGTTTACACTTTTGTCATCCTGAGTTTTACTTGCTAGCAGTTATTTTTATCTTACTTTCATAAGCTCCTGGCTTTTTCTTTCTTTTTTTTCCCAAAAGGATCACTGTCGGAAAACCTGGATTTTTTCAAAGCCCATTGTGTAACTGAGTGAGCACCCACAAATCTTAGCAGTATCTTCTAAAACAGAACAGAACTATTTAGGGGAAGGGATATTGACTTATTTTTCTATGAGCACCCAGCTCAGGTTATTGGCAGAGTTGCTCAAATAGTGTCCTTGGTTCACAAATATCTACTGTCTGACAACATCAAACATCACCCATATGGTGATATTTGTTATCTTCCAAATCCTGGATGCATCTATTTCCTCTGAAATCAATGCTTCAGGCCCAAAACATGCGAACTGGGAGGTGAGGTTATAAATACTAATCAAAGAAAAACCAACAAATATTTAGCGAGATGATGTTCCCTGCATGCAGCCCTGTGGTAGGTACTATGGGAAATACAAAGCAAAGCTGGAGACAGAACATACAAGAGAAGCAATTAAGAAATAACAAAGCAGGCCAGGCGAGGTTGTTCATGTTCGTAATCCCAGCACTTTAGGAGGCTGCGGTGGGTGGATCATCTGAAGTTGGGAGTTCGAGACCAGTCTGACCAACATGGAGAAACCCCGTCACTACTAAAAATACAAAAAATTAACCAGGCATGGTGGCACATGCCTGTAATCCCAGCTACTAAGAGGCTGAGGCAGGAGAATTGCTTTAACCCGGGAGGCAGAGGCTGTGGTAAATTGGACTTGCACCATTGCACTCCAGCCTGAGCAATGAGTGAAACTATGTCTCAAAAAGAAAAGAAAAGAAAAGAAATAACAAAGCATTGTTTGGCGATTCCTCAAAAAGTTAAACACAAAATTACCATATGGTTCTGTAATTCCATTTCTAGGTATAGACTCACAAGAATTGAAAGCAGATATTAAGATAAGCACACATACACTCATGTTCATGACAATACTATTCACAATAGCCAAAAGGTGTAAACTGCCCAAATGTCCATCAACAGATGAACACATAAACAAAATGTGGTACATCCATACCCTGGAATTCTATACAACTATAAAAAACAATGAAGCTTCCATACATGCTACTACAATGTGGATGGACCTCAAAAATGTTACGTTCTGAAAGAAGCCAGACACAAAGGTGACACATCATATAATTCCATTCATATGAAACACGGGGTCTTAGGGGCATAGCTAGAAAACTGCTGACTGTGTAAGGGTTTGTTTTGTTTTGTTTTGTTTTGAGATGTAATCCCGTTCTGTCACCTAGGCTAGAGTGCAGTGGCGCAATCTCGACTCACTGCAACCTCCACCTTCTGGGTTCAAGAGATTCTCCTGCCTCAGCCTCCCAAATAGCTGAGACTGCAGGTGCCCACCACCACATCCGGCAAATTTTTGTAATCTTAGTAGAGATGGGGTTTCTACTAAAGGCTTGTCTCGAACTCCTGACCTCATGATCTGCCCACCCCAGCCTTCCAAAGAGCTGGGATTACAGGCATGAGCCACCGCACCCAGACTGGGTAAAAGGTTTTATTTGGGATCAATGGAAATGTTTTGGAACTTGATAGTGGCAGTGGTGACACAACACTGAATGTACAAAACGCCACTGATTTGTTCACTTTTTAATGTTTTTTTCATTTTATATTATATGAGTTTCACCTCAATAACCTGTGCTTTAAAAAAAAAAGAACAAACAAAGCACTAAACTATAATAATAATACCAACTATTTCCTGACACCTATTGTGGACCAGGTATTTTACATAGATTGATTATCAGTAAACCTTAAAACAACTCTGTAAGGTAGCATTATTGCCCCATTTTACAAAAGGAAAACAGGCTTGACTTAGTCAAGATCTCAGAGCCATTAAGTCATGAAGCGTTTTCATTTAGATGCCAAAGCCTAAACACTTTCTGTCTCTTCAGTGGTTTTCAGACTAGGCTCGCTTGTGAGGAATTATCTCGGGTACTACCTGCAGGTACCCCTCCTGAGTTAAACTTTGGGCCATCACAGCACCTTGAACCCAACAGTGCAGCTCCACTTTAACTGTTTTACATATACTGGTCTTCCCCATAAGATTGGCTTTAAAGAAAGTGTTCCACTAATCTGATTACAGAAGGAAGAAGTCTGGAAACAACTGTGACTATACCACCTTGCTGAAATCATATGGAGGATGGATGGAACATCTCTTGGATGGATGGGACTGAATATGGACCTTGAAAGACAATGCTGAGCCTGGATAAGTGCCCTGTCCCTCAGTCCAAATTCAAATCCTTCATGGCCCAGTGCAAACAACTTCTCAAAACCCCTAACATCTCTAACAGGAAGCTTTTAGCTTTTTTACTGTTTTGACATTCATTTCCCACTTTGTATTATGCTTACTTGTGTATTAACCTTGTTGCCCCTACTACACTGTAAAATTCTTTTTTTGTTTATTTGTTTTTGTTTTTTGAGATGGGGTTTCACCATGTTGGCCAGGTTGGTCTCGAACTGCTGACCTCAGGTGATCCGCCTGCCTCGGCCTCCGAAAGTGCTGGGATTACAAGCATGAGCCAAGGCGCCCGGCCTACACTGTAAAATTCTTAAAAACAGGATTCATGCTTGATTTGTCTTTGAACACCCTAAGATTCCCAAGACCACAACTTTATCATAAGAGGGGTTCAATGCCTATTTGCTAAATAAATCTATCAGAGAATGAATGAATGAAATCAAAGTGAAAGAACAGAGGCTAAGTATGAGCTGTTGCCCAGGCGCGGTGGCATAGGCCTGTAATCCCAGTACTTTGGGAGGCTGAGGCAGGCAGATCACAAGGTCAGGAGATCGAGACCATCCTGGCCAATGCAGTGAAACCCCATCTCTACTTAAAACACAAAAAATTAGCTGGGCATGGTGGTGCCTGCCTGTAATCCCAGCTACTTGGGAGGCTGAGGCAGGAGAATCGCTGTACTCAGGAGGTGGAGGGAAGGTGCAATAGCCAAGATCGTGCCACTGCACTCTAGCCTGGTGACAGAATGAGCTATCAAACAAAAGGGACACCAAGTCCATGTGCCTGACTAGAACAGGCAAATGCTGAAGAGGGATAAAGAAATCAAATTGAGCCAGGCACAGTGGCTCATGCCTCTAATCTCAGCACTTGGGGAGGCCGAGGCAGGAGGAGTGCTGAAGGCCACGAGTTCGAGACAAGCCTAGGCAACATTGTAAGATCCCCATCTCTACAAAAGTAAAAAATTAGCTGGGTGTGGTAGTGTAACCTGTAGATGCCTCTACTCAGGAGAATCAGACAAGAGGATCTCTTGAGTTGCCCGGGAGGGTTAGGCTGCAGTGGGCTATGACTGTGCCGCTGCTCTCAAGCCTAGGCAATAGAGCAAGACTGTCTCTAAAAAAGACAAATATAATTGGCTGGGCTTAGTGGCTCATGCCTGTAATTTCCACACTTTGGGAGGCTGAGGCGGGCAGATTGCCTGAGGTCAGGAGTTAGAGACCAACCTGGCCAGCACAGTGAAACACCATCTGTACTAAAAATACAAAAATGAGCCAGGCATGGTGGCAGGCTCCTGTAATCCCAGCTACTCAGGGAGCTGAGGCAGGAGAATCACTTGAACCTGAGAGGCAGAGGTTGCAATCAGCTGAGATCGCGCCATTGCACTCCAGCCTGGGCAACAGTGCGAGACTCTGTCTCAAAAATATATATATATATAAGACAAATATAATTAAAAAAAAAAAGAAAGAAATAAAGTTGGCTGTGAACAAAGCCAAGCTGTGGTGTGTGAATGTGACAGATGAACAGGAAGCCATGGCAGAGGCAGGTGACACCATAATGTACAGTGAAGGGCATGCACACACACACAAAACCCTGTTGAATGTCTGAATCACTCTGGCAATAATATCCATCTACTCTGGAGGGAAAGGTGATTGAAAGAAAAAACAAAAGCAACCAGTATTTCATCTCTCCAAACATCAATCTTGTTCAACTTATATTTACGAGCCTAACTCAGCAGCAAGCCCAGAGCAGGCACTCAATAAAACGTTAGTTCAACTGAATATTTAATTCCCCATCTTTTTAGAGTAACACTAAGTTCTTTCCCACTACTCATTAACACAGAGAGTTTTCAATTCATAAGCTAATAATGTTTTCCAAGGATTTCTAAGAGGCTAAATCACCATAAAAATTATCATTTCAACTAATACATATTGTATTAATTGGAAGTTTAATTTTTCATGTCATGCTTTCCTAGTTGACAATATCCTTGTTATGTCATTAAACTGTAATTGTGTAAATGTGCTTCAACAAACAATAACTGAACCATCAATAAACTATTATGGCTTCCATAATCCCTAGCAAAGATTAGTTTCAACATCATCATCATAAATTAGTAGAGACAAGTCCCAAATCTCCTGGTGAAACCCATGAATTAGGTTTGCATAGTCATCCCTGCATTTAAGTGCTCAATAGTTTCAGTCTCTAAAATTTAATCACACTGTCAGGAACCTCACAGGAAATCTGATCCCTTGTAAAACAGAGGAATTTAGAGACAAGATGAAAAGTCATTTGAAGTCATCAGGCCTTTGGAGCCAGGGTACACTGATTAGTATGATGATATTATAACTAAGCACTTTCACTTAAGAAATAATCAACTAAATTTAGAGTGCCTTTTTTAGCATTTAAAACCTCTTATCCAATCCTAGATTTCTCCCTAATTACAAATTAGCTTTTGTTCGTTTTTGATGACAAAGACTGAGAATAATGTATTAAGAAAAAAATACTTAAAAAAATTTTTTTTAAATAGAGATACAAGGCCAGGCATGGTGGCTCACGCCTGTAATCCCAGCACTTTAGGAGTCCAAAGGCAGGTGGATCACCTGAGGTCAGCAGTTTGAGACCAGCCTGACCAACATGGTGAAACCTCATCTCTACTAAACACAAAAAATTAGCCGGGCATGGTGGCGTATACCTGTAATCTCAGCTATTTGGGAGGCTGAGGTAGGAGAATTGCTTGAACTCAGGAATCAGAGGTTACAGTGAACCAAGATTACGCCACTGCACTCCAGCCTGGGCAACAAGAGCAAAACTTGGTCTCAAATAAATAAATAAATAAAAATTTTAAAAACCAGTGATACAAAAAAACTAAATAAATAAATAAAAATAGAGGCGGGGTCTCACTATGTTGCCCAGGCATGTTTGAACTCCTGGGCTCAAGGGATCCTTTCACTGTAGCCTCCCAAAATAGTAGGATTACAAGCATGAGCCACTGCACCTGGCTGAGAAAAATCTGACATCTTAACTTTTTTTTGAGACAGGGTCTCATTCTGTCTCCCAGGCTGCAGTGCGGTGGCGCAATCTCGGCTCACTGCAACCTTCACCTCCCAGGTTCCAGTGATTCTCCTGCCTCAGCCTCCCCAGTAGCTGGGATTACAGGAACATGCCACCACGCCCAGCTAATTTGTTGTATTTTCAGTAGAGACAAGGTTTCACCATATTGACTAGGCTGGTCTTGAACTCCTGACCTCAAGTAATCCACCTGCCCTGGCCTCCCACAAGTGCCGGAATTACAGGCATGAGCCACTGTGCCTGGCGACACCTTAACTTTTTAAAAATTCTTCTGAAAAGACAGATTATTCCAGGATTCACTATTAACTGTATTACAGATGTCTTCTGACCAGATATCCAGATACCCTGAAAAACTCAGGTTTCTCTTTGAGAGTCTCATGAATGTCATAGCTCTACTCTAAAAAATAAGCACATGTACCTACATACACTGGCATACATTTTCAAGGGTTAACAGACCTTCTGTCATACATCCATGGACCACTTAAGGTCCACTGGCTATAAAGAGAGAGGTATTTTATCCTATTTCACAATAGTTAGCTTTGTGTGCTTTAGTTAAGGCATGTTACATTAAGAGTAAGAAAGTTATTCTTTTTGGTTTTGAATATTATCAAAAAACAGGTTTCTGACATTTTATTCAACAAGTAGGTGTGCTGTGATGGGAAGTATCAGAGAGTCAAGGATCCAGTTCCCACTTTGCTAGCTACCCAGGCTAGGGGATATTGGACGTGTACTAAATCAATATAAGTCTCCGTTTTCTCTTCTGTAAAAATGAGAATAGTACTCTGTTTTACAGAACTGTTAAGAAGAATCACTGAGATAACAAATATGAAAGAAGCAAGGACGGTGGCAGACACATAACAGGAACACAATAAAATGCTAGCTCATAAAAGGAAAAAAGGCAATACAGTCAGCTGGAGACCTGTAAAATCTAATCTGGCTGAACTTCTGTCTATATGACCATTTTCTCCTAAGAGACAGGAGAAGTCAGCACCTGGCTCTTAGTTACAGCCGCAGAGAAGTAAAAATTCAAGACAGAGAATAGAAAAAAGTGAAGGAAAGCACAAATAGATTCGTAATGGTGAGGTTGGGGTCAAGAAGAGTGTATTTTACTAACAGTAATATATTGTTTAAGGTCAACAAAGCTTTTTAAAGATAATACTGCATAGGAGAATATCTTCTTGACCTCAGGGTAGGAAAAGTCTTAAAACAAGGTACAAAAGGCACTAACCATAAAGACCAATAAATTTGACTCTATTAAAATTAAGAACTTCTGTTCATTAAAAGACACCATATAGAGAGTAAAAAAGCAATCCACAATATTTGCAACATACACACACAACAAAGGACTTGTATTCACAGTAAATACAGAACTTCTAAATAGCAATAAAAGATACAAGGCCCAATTTTTAAAAGCAGGGTGAGAAAGACTTGAACAGAACTTTATAAATGAGGCTAGCTGGCTGCACGATGGCTCACAACTATAATCCCAGCACTTTGGGAGGCCAAGGCGGGCGGATCACAAGGTCAGGAGGAGTTCAAGACCAGCCTGACCAACATGGCAAAACCCCATCTCTACTAAAAATACCAAAATTAGCTGGGTGTGGTGGTGCACGCCTGTAATCCCAGCTACTTAGGAAGCTGAGGCAGGAGAATCGTTTGAACCCAGGAGATTGGAGGTTGCAGTGAGCCAAGATTGTGCGACTGCATTCCAGCCTAGGCGACAAAGCAAGACTCTGTCTCAAAAAAAAGAAAAAAGAAAGAAAGAAATGAGACTATCTAAATGGCTAAAAAAAATATGAAGAGCTGTGCAATCTGATTACTTATCAAGTAAGTGCAAAATTTACCATATTGGTTAAAATTTTTAAAGCTAAAAAGGCTGAGATTGGAGAAGGTGAGAAGCAAGAGAGCTCATATATTGCTGGAGGGAGTGTAACGGGATACAATACTTTAGAAGAGTTTGGTACTTAGTAAAGATGAAGAGACAAGCATACCTTACGACTAGGGTAACCATACAATTCATCATCTAAACCTAGATACTTCTGAAAACTAAAAGTGTTACAGTTACACTGGGAAAATAAGCAAAAACCAGAATAAATGGTCACCCTAGCTATAAACCGGCAATTTCATTCCTAGGTGTATACCTTAGAGAAACTTGTGCACATGGGCACCAGATGACAGGTATAGGAATGCTCATAGCAGCTTTGTTTTCAATTGTCCCAAACTTGAAACAACTCAGATATTCAGCAACAATGGAATGGATGTTACAAAAATTGTGGTGTATTCTCTTTCTGGGGTCTGCCAGAAGACAAGTATCAGAAGATCGTGGGAGTCCTATAAAAAGGTGCTTAAGGGTGCTTTGGAAATGTAAATTAAGGCATTACAGGGAAGAAATATTCCATCACCCCACTTCTCCCATCCATGCATCATTTACCCCTCTGCAACAAAGACTGATCACTACAGCTCACACATCCCTACTTATGTAAAACTATTTCTTTAGGCCAGGCACGGTGGCTCACACCTGTAATCCCAGCACTCTGGGAGACCGAGGTGGGTGGATCACCTGAGGTCAGGAGTTTGAGACCAGTCTGGGCAACATGGCTAAAAATACAAAAATTAGCTGGGCACATGCCTGTAATCCCAGCTACTTGGGAGGCTGAGGCAGGAGAATCACTTGAACCCCGGAGGTGGAGGTTGCAGTGAGCTGAGATAGCACCACTGCACTCCAGCCTGGACAACAGAGCAAGACTCTGTCTCAAAAAAAAAAAAAAGAAAGAAAGAAACTATTTCCTTTCCTCTCAATCTCTTCTTTTTTTTTTCTTTTTCGTCCTCTCAACCCAGCTTTTCCTGACTCTGGGAAGAACCAGGAAGAGAAGGCCTCCTTTTCTTTTTTTTTTTTTTTTGTCAAGACGGGGGTTCACCATATTGGTCAGGCTGGTCTCAAACTCCTAATCTCAGGTGATCCACCTGCCTCAGCCTCCCAAAGTGCTGGGATTATAGGTGTGAGCCACCGCGCCCGGCGCCTCCTTTTCTCTCACTACAAATGTAGGCATGTGTAGGCACGTGGAAAACTGAAAGTACACTGTAAAGAACTAGGAGACTGAAAGCCAGATCACTAAGTTACATCTTTTATTAATTAGTATGTGAAAGTCCATGAGAGCTGCTGAAGCACATTAAAATTATCATACTTTCTTGTCTACTTGCCAATACTCACCCTATTTACCTTTCATTCATGCTATGCCTCACATCTGACAGTTTCCACCTGATCTTCACAAGCAGTGTGTGAAATAACACATGCTATAATAGCAATGACATAATATCCACTCTATTCAGAAGCCTACGTGTGGCTAGTAAGCAAAACTTCCTCTGCCGACCATGTCATTACCATCAGCCATTCCCTAAATTCCTCTTTTAATGTTAAAATCTTCTCTGTCTCTCTCTTTTTTTTTTTAAACCATCTCATCACCTCCCCAACATTTAACTCTCAGTAGAAATTCTCAGGAAAGAAGAAACATGTGTATTATCCTTTCCTTATTAAAAACATAAAATACTGCCCAATTCATTTTGATAAATATGTAAAGAACTTATGAGTAAGAAAAGAATAGAGTGTTTTATTTCCAAGCTATGCCAGAAAATCTAGGGTATACAATTAAGGAAGAATGCACTTAAAAAACAAATAAATAAAAAATAAAAGGCTGGGCGCGGTGGCTCACATCTGTAATCCCAGCACTTTATGAGGCCGCGGTAGGCGGATCACAAGGTCAAGAGATCGAGACCATACTGGCCAATATGGTGAAACCCCATCTTTACTAAAAATACAAAAATTAGCTGGGCATGGTGGCGCAGGCCTGTAGTACCAGCTGCTTGGGAGGCTGAGGCAGGAGAATCACTTGAACCTGGGAGGCAGAGGTTGCAGTGAGCTGAGATCGTGCCACTGCACTCCAGCCTTGCAAAAGAGCGAGACTCCGTCCCCAAAAATAACTTTCTTGGAGCTCCACAGAACTAAGACTATTCAAACACAACTAATTCCCATTTGCTGCTTCCACCATCTGTTGCATATAGGGTGTGTCTTCATAAGCTCTACCCTGAACTGCCTTAGTACCTCCAACCCCAAACATACTTGGTTCATTGGTCTTCACTTCCTATTTCCCACATGTGTAATTCTTTATCACTACCCCTTCACAACTTCTGTCTAATACTCTCTTTAACACGTCCCATCACCTTCAACCAATAACACAGCTTAAACTCCTTCATAAGGCATAGGATACCATTTGTAATCTAACCCCTCCTCTGTCTTTGTCTGGTCATCCCCCACAACTCCCTGTACTCTGCCCATAGCAAAGTACTAGCAAATTCAAAACTATGCAAAATGTCCTATCCCAAGGTATAGTGCGTCTCTCTTCCTGGGATACCCTGCTGCCCACACACTCCCTTGAAGACTCCAGATCAAGTTTAACATAATAAATCCAGCCTATCTTGGGTAGCTGTGGCTCACACCTGTAATCCGAACACTCAGGTAGGCAGAGGTGGGCACATCACTTGAGCCCAGGAGTTCGAGCAGCCTGGTCAACATAATGAGACCCCTTTCTCATTTTTATAAAAAATAAATCCAGCCTATCAAACAACAAGTCTCCCAAACTAACACCTTTCTTTGCCCCATCCTCACCCCTGGCGCAGTCCACCAAATCACATTCACCCAAAATTACTCTACAGTCCCACTCACTTTCTTCACACCTGCCGATTTCCCAACCCTCCCAATCCGTTGTCCCCAGGAGACTTCCTGCCACAGATGTATTTTGCAAATTCTAAGCGGCCTCCTTGCCCTCCCTTCACATTGAAGTCTGCTCTGCTGTCTTCACATCGTCTTTCAGAAACTCTCCCAAGCATAACCATCCCATCCTTCCATGTTTTAAAAAATACTTCATACCCCCAAGCTATCAAACCTCCTTCTCATTCCAACATGCCAATCCACCCAGACACCTCTTTCCCATGACTGCAATCGTACTTGCTCCTCACATGGGTCAATGCTTCCCCCAACCCAACACTCTGCAATGCTTCAACTCTACTCCACATCCACCACACCCAAACCCCCTACTCGGTCCCCAGACAACTGCAATCTCGCCTTTGGCATCATCTCACCTGCCCTCACACATCCCTCGGTCTGCCTTCCACTTCTCTCAAATTGCATCCCTCCCTAACTCTCCCTCTGCACCTGCTTCTTCACCTCCAGCTTCCTCTCCCACTCACCCCTCACTAGTCTTCCTCACACCCTCGCAGGCCCCCCATCGCTCCTACCAGTTCACTCCCACTCAGAAATTCCCTCTCGGCCCCCGCCTTCCGACTCCCCGAATCCCGCCCCCACCCGATCCCGCCCCGCCCCCTCCGCCCTCGAGCCCCGCCCCTTGCCCTAGAGGCCCTGCCGAGGGGCGGGGCCTGTCCCTCCTCCCCTTTCCCCCGCCCCCTACCGTCACGCTCAGGGGCAGCCTGACCCCGAGCGGCCCCGCGGTGACCCTCGCGCAGAGGCCTGTGGGAGGGGCGTCGTAAGCCCCTGATCCCCCAGTCTATTCCCCCCTCCCGCCCAGTCTCCTCCCCTTGGGAACGCGCGGGGTGGGTGACAGACCTGGCCGCGCGCCACCGTCACCACGCCTGCCGGGGGCGCTGCCGCTGCCTAAGAAAGAAGCCGCGGCTGCCGCCTGGAGGAGGTGGCGTCGCCTCCGCCACCGCTGCCGCCGCCGCCAGGGGTAGGAGCTAAGCCGCCGCCATTTTGTGTCCCCCTGTTGTTGTCGTTGACATGAATCCGACATGACACTGATTACAGCCCAATGGAGTCTCATTAAACCCGAGCCGCGGCCCCGCCCCGCCGCTGCTCCATTGGAGGAGACCGAAGATACTTAAGGCCACCCGTTGGCCTACGGGTCTGTCCGTCACCCACTCACTAACCACTCTGCAGCCCATTGGGGCAGGTTCCTGCCGGTCATCTGGCTTCCACATAGACACACCCCTGAACCCATCATCCCCACCTCCGGCTCCACCTCGGGGGAGGGTCCAATGCCAGTACCAATCAACAGACCGCTGGGTCCGCCTCTTCCGGGCACCTATTGGTCCAGCCCATTTTCTCTCTCCTAGATACCGCGCCACCTCTACTTCCACCTACCCGCCCCCTCCACCTCTAGGAAAGGATTGGGTCTACTCGCAGCAGAGGAGCTTGGCCTTATTGGCTGCAGACGACGCCAATCAGGAGGACTTGTCCCTCTCCCCTCCCCCACTCAACCCCAAACCCCCTAGCCCGCAGCTAAAGTTTGTGTGAGAGCTGATCGCTGGCGGCGGCCGCAGGATTTAGGGGTGGGCGCGGGCGGGCGCGCGCGGGCGGGCACGCGAAGTTAAAATTCTAGGTTCTCAGTCGCCAGCTCCTTCGGTGGAGTGCGCGGACGGGCGCGCCGCCCGGAGCGTTCCATCCCGCCCCCTCCTCCACCCTCTCTCCCGTCCCGTCCCGGGCGACTACTCGCCCGCCCCCTGGCTCGCATCCTTCCCCCCCAACACACTGCTACCCTGCCAGCCCCAGGCCGGGTGCAGGCAGAACGATGTCGCTGCAACCTCCTCGCCATCCCATGCCGCGGGGGAGCAAGCTCCTGCCCGCCGGGCGTGCACCCCCCGGCTCCACACTCGCCCGTGTCTGCAAGCACGTGCACCGTTCGCCGCTGCCTCCGGCCACCCCGGTTCCCGGCTAACCTCGCCTGCAGCCCGGCCAATCGCTCGCTGCCCTTTGTTGCTGCAGCCTGGGTCTCCCCGCCGCCTTCCTCAGCCTCCGCCTCGTCCTTTGCCAGCCGCCCGGGTCCGCAGCGCCGCGCTCCCCCCGCCCGGGACCCACCGCCGCCGCCTCCTTCTCCTCCTCCGCCTCCTCCTCCTCGGCTCCGGGCTGCAGCGCACAGAGCCCGAGGCAGCGCCGCCCAGCCCCGCTCCCCCCGCGCCGCCCGCCAGCCCGCCCGGCCTGGCCGGGGGCGCAGCCCGGACCCCGCCCGCCCCAGTCTCCGCCCCGGGGGTACCTGCCTCCGCCCCGGGGGGCTCCTCTCGCCGCCCTCGGGGGAGGGCGGGGACGCTGGTGTCCGCGGGAGGATGGGGACGCCTGGGCCGTTTGGGGAGGGGAGTGTGCCCGCCGGGGCTGGGACTGAGGTGCGGTCCTCGCCAATGCGCCCCCCTCCCGTCGCTGTGGGCCCCAAACTTCGTCCTTCGCCCAGGCCTTGCGCCCTTGGGCGATCGCGGCAGTTTTGGGGTGGGGGACGCCTTGGGAGCTGTGTCTACCCTGATCGGGAGGAAGAGGGAGCAGTGACATTCAGCGACTGCGGACAGGGCACGGCGGCGGCATCCTTGGGTGGGAGTGGGGATGTCAGACGCGGGCTGGAGGGGGGAGCTGCCCCTCAGGATGCCCTCTCCCTGCCTGCGAGAAGCTGGCGAGCTCAGCCGCGTTCTGGGTGCTTTCTTGGGCGGTGCAGGCGGATGGCAGAGGTGCTGAGGCGGGAGGGGGGCGGGGAAGACCGCTGGGGGGCCCTTCCCCCCTCTCCTTTAGCCAGCACTCTAAGGAAGGCTGATGGCGAAGTTCGGTTTTCCAGGCTTCCCCTGGGCCCCCCGAGTTCCTGAGGCCCACTTAAGGGAGGCTGGGGGCTCCTCTGGCCGCCCAGGCGAGGCCACTCTGACGCTGCCCACATGTCTCCCAGAGCTCTCTGGACTCTGAAGAGAGCGCCCCTGGTTCTTTCCGGAGGTGAATGGGATGCTGGCAGAGGAGACTTCAGAAAATAGGAAAGGTGGGCTCGAGAAATGGCTCCTAGAGAGTTTGAACACGAAGTTTCCCTTCCCAGGCGCCATTTCTTTGAGAGGGGGAGGAGAACTATGGCTTCGCAAAAGAACCACATTTCAGTCATGGTGGCCTGGGTGGAAAACCACCTGTTGCCTGACGTCTGTCCCTGGAGTCAGGGCCGTCTTGGGCCCGGGCGGGTCGATGCAGGGTACCACGGAGGGGAGGCCCCATTGACTCCCGCCCTGGTTGACTCCTGCAGCCTCATGCCACTGCCACTGCCGCGGCATCTTCGCCTCCCCATTAGAAACCACTGTACATCTAGGTGGGCACTTTGTTAAGACAACTTATCTCCGTCCTTATCTCAGACAAAACAAGCAGCAGACGCAGCCCTGTCTTCAAATGCAGACCACAACACACACTTCATTTTTTAAAGATGGTCTGCTGTTTTGGGGTGTGAGCTCCCTCTCCTCCTGTGCTTCTTGGCAGCAAGGTGAGAAAGGAACTTAGACAAAGGGCACAGAGTTGGATGAAAGGATAGAAAAAGGGCGAGGGGGAGCAGAAGAGTTGTAATACTACACTACAAACTGTCACCGGTTCCATTATAAACCGCTTTTATAGGTGTTTTATTACTTGGTTGTTAGTTTTTAAAACACAAACCTCTTTAGATTAAATCTTGGCATTCACCGGCTCAGCCCAAGGAAACAAAACACAGAGAAAACTCTGGCCATCCGCTTGGCTACTTTTGAGTTACATTACTGATAAAACAAACAGCAGGTTGGGTTTCCTCACACTCCGTCCCAGCCTCTTTTATTTAGTATCTTCAGTAGCTTGCTGAAGGTGAATTTTTACAGATCAATAGTTCATAATTAAGTCTAGTTCATTTAGGTGTTCAGAAAAGAAGGACATTTATAAGGTGTGTTTTTTTATAATGCAGGTGCTGGGATTTTTGTTCTCCAAGAAGTTACTAAATAAACTTAAGAATCCTGGCCCACTCTTTATTTAGGCTTTCTGTTCTTTTTTTTCTTTTTTTTTTTCTTATGATCTGCCCAGATGCACTTTATTTTGTAAATTACATTTGCGGCCCTCAGACTGCATTTTATCTCAAGCAATAAAAATAAACCATGCCTTAATTAAAAACAAGTTTCAAAACCCCAAATCTGTACACTCAAACTAAAATACGTTAAAAGAAAAAATAAAGCAGCTAAAGACAATGAAAGCCAAAAAGTCCACATTTAAGATGCCTTCAGCCAATGAATTGTGGGTGATTTATGGGCACCCAACACTCATTATCACTCATGTATTATTCCACAAGGATCTCCAGTGCATCAACAAGTGAAGAGACACCTTAGAGAGAAATGGGCTGTTTGCCTAAACTTGTGCTCTTGTAATCCCAGGAGCTCAGGAATACAGAAGAGAGAAATGTCTTCATTCAACATCTTGATATGTTTCTTGAGAGTCTGTTCTCAGCAAGAATAGTTCTGTCACGGGGGTGTGGCAGTGAATCCATAGCTTTCCCTTTGATACTCCCCTCTAAAGTTACTTGTCCTTTGAGAAATCTTCAGGTAAGTGGGACTGGAAAGGATAATAGAGACACAGCCAGAGATAATTGAATGCTTACTCCTAAACCGTTCTCTTATCTGTGGTATCTCAGGTGAGCTAAATAGCTAAATTAAGAAATTAACCTAGAAATAGCTTGAATTGAAAACCAAGCATGGTGCAAATTTTGCAAGCCCACTGGGCTGGAGGATTATGAATGGAAGCTTATCTGACCTGCCCTCTACCACCCCAAAACAGCTGCCAACAACCACCACCACAAACCAGAACCATAGACTAGTTACACTGCTCCATGCAATCTACACATCACTGGAATCAGAATGATCTGGAAATGAGTGTTTGAAAGACAGGTTCGTTGGCCCAACCCCAGAGATTCTGATTCAGTAGGTCTGAAGTGAGTCTCCTAAAAATGTATTTTTAGCTTATGACTAGTCTTGAAGCTTACAATCACTAAATCTGAGAACCACTGGCCTAGCTAAATCCTCTTCTTCCCCAACCGAGGAAGTTACTTCTGTGAGTGTCTTAGCCAGAAGGTTATAGTCTCTAGTACTGGGCTGATTGCATGGTCTGACCTTTTCGTCCTTGAGTTCTGAACGAGAATAATAAAGTGCAGAGGAGCTGCAGAAGCCTATGGGAACCCAGATGGTTTGATCTTTTGGGTTTGTTTACTTGCTCTGAGGCAAGTCAGACAAACAGCCTGATAAGAGGTACCACATCCACAAAGGCACTACCAAGTCCTTCTAAAGGAAATTGGGTAAGGAGGCACAGGCAGGGACCCTGAACTTATTTGTCCAGGGTCCAGCCCATTGTGAATTCTATTTACATTCAATTAGTCACTTAAAAAACATTGATCTATACCTCCCTTCCAACTACCACATGGAATCCTCTCCCTTCATTGACTGGAAACTGACCTCACAAGGTCACAATGTCTGGTTACTTCAATCAAGGGCAGAGAGGGTAGGGGATGATCAGTCAAAGCATTAAACTGGTTAGCAAATTCTAGCTATAGCTGCCTTTATGAACAGCCGGGGTTATCTCAAATACCAGTATTCTGAACCCACATCTAATTTGTGCATTCCTGCTTTAAAACCTTTAATGTCTTTTAAATGCGTTCTGGACCAAGTCTAAACCCATTAGTCCTCTAGGGGTACGCATATCTGTACCTCACCAGTATCTCATCTCCAGCTGCCCTGAGCCTGCCACTTGTCTGTGCCCAGCACACCCTGTCCTCACTGCCGTGCCCTCACTCCCTGCCTTATCTGATAAAGACCTTGACTAAGGCCTCCTCCAAATTCCTGCTTGGCTGCTGCCTCCTCTGTGAAATTTTCCTGGTCTTTGCAGGTAGCCCACAGATCTGAGAGCATGGCTTCACTCCAGCTCTGGTGCTTGTTAAGTGCTTAGCTAATATTTGTTGAATTATGGAATAATTAAAGCATTTACCCTACTCTGTTGTCATATTTTACCTGTTTTCCTAATTAGCTTTTCTACTGCATAGACCAGCTTGTTCATCTGTGTAACTGCCCTAGTGCCATAGAAGCTACTTAATGAAGACACATCATTCATACCTGTGGTTTGCCTCCCTGGACACACGTAAAAATCACCTGAGGAGCTCTTGAACCAGCCTAGAGCCTAAGTCCTGCCTGAGGCCAATTAAATATCTGGGGAGAGGGGCCCTTCATAAGCATTTTTCCAAAGCACCTGTGCAGTTGGGTGAACAACTATTGATTTCTTTCTTATTTATTTATTTAAGACAGGGTCTTGTTCCCGTTGCCCACGCTGGAGTGCAATGGCATGATCATGGCTCACTGAAGTCTTAACTTCCCAAGCTCAGGCATTCCTCCCACCTCAGCCTCCCAGTCAGCTGGGACTACAGGAGTGTGCCACCACCCATGCCTAATTTTTTGTATTTTTAATAGAGATGGAGTTTCATCATGTTGCCAGCCCGACCATTGATTTCTATAAACTGGAAACATGCCTTATAATCTAAAGTGAGAGATTCTGAGGAAGACAGGAGAGTGGTAAGAGATTGTAGAATTAGTTAAAGATTGCTGAAGAACAAAGTTCTCCGGGATCTTTTGTTTTTTGTTTTGAGACTCAGAGGTGAAGTGGCCTTTCATTAATCATCATAGTGATTAGTGATGTCCAAATAGCATTAAGACAGTTTTTAGCATCAGACTATACCAAAGAAAATTTGACAGGGTATGGTGGTTCACACCTGTAATCCCAGTGCTTTGGGTGGCTGAGGTGGGAAGATGGCTGGAGACCAGGAGTTTGACACCAGCCTGGGCAAGATAGCCAGACCCCCATCTCCACAAAAAATGTAAATATTAGCCAAACATGGTGACACACACCCGTAGTCCCAGCTACTTGGGAGGCTGAGGTGGGAGGATCACTTGAGCCCAGGATTTGGAGGCTGTGGTGAGCTATGACTGCATCACTGTACTCCAGCCTGGATGACAGAGTAGAACTCTGTCTCTAAAAAATGAAATAAAATAAAATTTGAACCACCCCAGTGCTTAACTTGTGATTCACAGTCGTTTTTTTTTTGTTGTTTTTTTTTAAGACAGAGTTTCCCTCTTGTTTCCCAGGCTGGAGTGCAATGGCACAATCTCGGCTTATCGCAACCTCTGCCTCCCAAGTTCAAGCAATTCTTCTGCCTTAGCCTCCCGAGTAGCTGGGATTATAAGCATGTGCCACCATGTCTGGCTAATTTTTTTATTATTATTTTTAGTAGAGACGGGGTTTCTCCATAGCAGTCAGGCTGGTCTCGAACTACTGACCTCAGATGACCCACCCGCCTCGGCCTCCCAAAGTGCTAGGATTACAAGGATGAGCCACCACGCCCAGCCTCACAGTCTTTTGGATTTTGTAGGACAGTAACACTTCAAAAAGAATTTAAGCAAACTGATAGTTGCTAACTTTTAATTTTGATAAGAACTTTTTTTTTTTGAGACGAAGTCTTGCTTCTGCGCTCTTGTCCCCCAGGCTGGAGTGCAAAGGCAATCTCGGCTCACTGCAGCATCTGCCTCCTGCGTTCAATTGATTCCTGCCCCAGCCTCCCGAGTAGCTGGGATTACAGGCACCTGCCACCATGCCTGGCTAATGTTTGTATTTTTAGTAGAGACGGGGTTTCACCCTGTTGGCCAGGCTGGTCTCGACCTCCTGACCTCAGGTGACCAGCCTGCCTCAGCCTCCCCAAGTGCTAAGATTACAGGCATGAGCCACCGTGCCCAGCTAAGAAGAACATTTTTACAAAGAACTAATGGCTATCTACTATCTGTATCATTTCATAGAGTAAAGGACATTTTACCCCCCAAAATAGTAAGAAGAGCATACTCCCTGAATAAAGGATAGCCCTTCCCATGAAAGAAGAGTGGACGACTACAGGCCAGTGCCACCCCGCCTGGCTAATTTTTGCATTTTTAGTAGAGATGGGGTTTCACCATGTTGCCCAGACTGTATGGAACTCCTAAGCTCAAAGTGATCTGCCTGCCTTGGTCTCCCGAAGTGCTGGATTACAGGCGTGAGCCTCTGTGCCCAGCCTCTTAATCTATTTTCAATACAGAGGGAAAACACACAGCTCAGAGTGCCAGTGGCAAAGGAATGTGGAACAGAGTGCCAAATAAAGAGTAGGATGCTCAGATTTATTTTTATCCATCTCTGTAACCAAGTAATGTGTGTAAGCCCTGGGCAAATAACTGAGTGCCTTTGTCTTAAAGCTGGGTTTTCTACGAAGCAGGAAGCCCCCTGGACAGCTATATCTGCAGAGCTTGATACAGTGCCTGATATGTAGTCAGTGCTTAATAAGTAATTGTTGGCCAGGCGCAGTGGCTCACGCCTGTAATCCCAGCACTTGGGGAGGCCGAGATGGGTGGATCACCTGAGATCAGAAGTTCAAGACCAGCCTGGCCAACACAGTGAATCCCTGTCTCTACTAAAAATACAAAAATTAGCTGCGTGTGGTGGTGGGCACCTGTAATACCAGCTACTTGGGAGGCTGAGGCAGGAGAATCACTTGAACCTGGGAGGTGGAGGTTGCAGTAAGCCGAGATCCCACCCCTGCAGTCCAGCCTGGGCAACAAGAGCGAGACTTCATCTCAAACAAATAAAAAGAAAACAAACAAACAAATAAAAAGAGAAGAATTAGTTTTAGGTACTAACACTGAATGATAATATTTTAGCATGTATTCCAGTTTTTTGCCTCAGTTAATATCTCTCTTGTGGCTGAAGGTTGAACTAAATTTTTCAGCTAAGGAAACTAGAATAGTTAAAATGTAACTCACTAGAACTTACAAGAATGTCAAATCTCCTTGGATGGTTTGCATGAATTATAATCATTCCATACCTGGAAATATTTCAATTTTTCTTTTTTTTTTTGAGACTGAGTCTTGCTCTGTAGCCCAGGCTGAGTGCAGTGGCATGATCTCAGCTCACTGCAACCTCTGTCTCCCGGGTTCAAGCAATTCTGCCTCAGCCTCCCGAGTAGCTGGGATTATAGGCATGGGCCACCACACCCAAATAATTTTTTTTTTTTGTATTTTTGGTAGAGACAAGGTTTTGCCATGTTGGCCAGGCTGGTCTCAAACTCCTGATCTCAGGTGATCTGCCCACCTTGGCCTCCCAAAGTGCTGGGATTACAGTTATGAGCCACCTCACCCAGCCAATTTTTCAGTATAACAGCAGACAGGGGCTCTGAATTTGCCTTTCTCTCTCTCTCTCTCTCTCTTTCTCTCTCTCACTCTCTATCTATCTATCTACATATATATACAGGGTCTCATTCTGTTACCCAGGCTGGAGAGCCGTGGAACAATCTTGGCTCACTGCAACCTCCGCCACCCAGGTTCAAGCAATTCTCCTGCCTCAGCCTCCCAAGTAGCTGGGACTCCAGGTATGCACCAGTATGCCTGGCTACAAGGTCTCACTATATAATCCAGTCTGGTCTTGAACTCCTGTGTTCAAGCGATCTTCCCACCTTGGCCTCCCAAAGTGGCAAGTTCATTATTGAACTTCAAGTTAAAGTTCATCTTTCAAGCTGCCTCCCAAGGAAGGCCAAACAATTTCACCAGCTTGATATCTCTCTGATACCTACTGGTATCAGTAACAAGAGACTGCCTGTAGGAGGACATCACTCAGATTCACACAACATTGTCTTTTTTTATATATATACTTTAAGTTCTGGGGTACATGTGCAGAGCGTGCAAGTTTGTTACATAGGTATACATGTGCCATGGTAGTTTGCTGTACCCATCAACCTGTCATCTACATTAGGTATTTCTCCTAATGTTGTCCCTCCCCTATCTCCCCACCCCCTGACAGGCCCCAGTGTGTGTTGCTCCTCTCCCTGTGTCTATGTGTTCTCATTGTTCAACTCCCACTTATGAGTGAGAACATGCAGTGTTTGGTTTTCTGTTCCTGTTAGTTTGCTGTTTTGTTTGTTTGTTTTGTCTTTTTTATTTATTTATTTATTTATTTATTTATTTATTTATTTATTTATTGAGATGGAGTCTTACTCTGTTATCCAGGTTGGAATGCAGGGCACAATCCCAGCTCACAGCAACCTCCCACCCCCCAGACTCAAGTGATTCTCCTGTTTCAGCCTACTGAGTAGCTGGGATTACAGGCGCTTGCCACCACACCTGGCTAATTTTTGTGTTTTTAGTAGAGACAGGGTTTCACCATGTTGGCCAAAGTCTTGAACTCCTGACCTCAAGTGATCTGCCCGCCTCAGCCTCCCAAAGTCTGGGATTACAGGCATGAGCCACCACGCCTGGCCTACAACCTTGTCTATAAATTGCTTCAGGGTTAGGATTAGGGTTGGTTTATCTTTATATTCTCCAAAGTGCCTTGCACATAGTAGTAATAAATAATGTTGAGTAAAATAAAAGGTTAAGGATCTGTTTTCTGTTTATCTAAGATCTATCTTTCTAAATTCAGAAATTAGATTGTAAACTTGATATGCTTACAGATTTCTTGTGTCAAACACATCATAGGCGTTCATTAAATACATGAAAATTGGATGAATGCATTTCCTAAACACTGTAAAGTAGTAGTTCCTATTACCCAGTCTAAAATCACTTTTTCTAAGCTGTATATGTTTGTTGAAAAGTGACTTTAAAGACCTAACATTTTAGCATTTGACCAATGGAGTGTTCTATTTTTATTACATGTACTACATTTGCTATTTTTTTCTGTGGCACATATGTGCATACATAGTCTTGGAACTATTCCCATTGTACCTTTTCTCTTTCCAAGATTATCACATTTTGAGGACCTCTTATCTGAGCTGCCCCTTCTGGTGTTTGCAGACTATTCATCTGCTCCATGTGTCTCACTTCCATGGCTGATGTGATTTGGCATATCTGTTACCTGAGAGTGAGATCTGTTTTCTTCCAATTCCAATGCCACACATGGAGTCATAACCTGTAGTAAATGGTCTGTAATAATTCCTAGACTTCTTTTCCTGAATGGCAACTGATGACCTGAAATAACTCTAAGTTCAGCTTATTTGTAATTTTTAGTATCTCTCTCTCTAGCAGAAAAATTAATGTTCCCCAAATATTCCCTGTATGTCCCTGCATTTCATAGCCTTCCCTTCCATTAGGTTAGAACCATATGGCTAGTTTCAGCCAATGGATGACAAGCTGAAATGATATGTGTTACTTCTGGTTCAAAGAGTTAAGAACCAGAGTGAGTCATTCTTCATTTCTCTCTTCCTCTGTGGTACCATCTCAGAAGCCATGTGTTCCAGATGATGAGCTACAAGTTAGCAGAGCTGCCATTAGCCTGGAGCCCTGAGTAATTGCATGGAGCAGACTCCCTCTACTTGTTCTGATATGTAACAGGAGAAATACACCTTATTCTGTTAAGCCAAAGAGATGTTGAAGTTTGTCTGCTACAGCAGGTGGTATTGCTTAACCTAAATTAATAGACAGTAGTGTTCAGGGTATATGTTCCAAGATTCCCAGTGGATGCCTGAAACCACAGATAGTACTGAATCCTATATATACTATGTTTTTCTATATGTACGTATCTATGATAAAGTTTAATCTATAAATTAGGCACAGTAAAAGGTTAGCAACAACAATTAATAATAAAATAGAGCCTGGGCAACAAAATTTTTTGTAGCATCTCGACAAAAAAAAAATTTTTTGAAGGCTGGGCATGGTGGCTCACACCTGTAATCCCAGCACTTTGGGAGGCTGAGGCAGGCAGATCACCAGATCAGGAGATCGAGACCATCCTAGCCAACATGGTGAAACCCCGTCTCTAAAAAACAAACAAACATATATATATATATATATATTTTTTTTTTTTTTTTAATTTTTTGAGATGCTACAAAAAAATTTAAAAATTAGCTGGTCACAGGCCTATAGTCCCAGCTACTCAGCAGGCTAAGTGGAGAGGACAGCTTGAGCCTGGAAGGTTGAAGCTGCAGTAAGCATGATCGTACCACTGCACTCCAGCCTGGGTGACAGAGTGAGACTCTGACTCAAAATAATAATAACAATTAATAATTTAAAAATAGAAAAAATATAATAGTATACTGTACTAAAAGTTATGGAAAGGGCATCCCCCTCTCAAAAATATCTTATTGTACCCTTCTTGTGATGAAGAAAGGATGGAGGGGTGGTACGAGATTTCATCATGCTACTCAGAACAGAGTTTAAAACATATGAATTGTTTATTTCTGGAATTTTTCATTTAATATTTTTGGACCACATTGACTACAGGTAACTGAAACTGCAAGAAGGAAAACCACGGATGGCAGGGAGAATCACTGTGTTCCCTAAATGCAATATAATCCAAATATCTTTCTTCTTTTTCTTTTTCTTTCTTTTCTTCTTTTTTTTGAGATTAAATCTCACTCTGTCGCCCAGGTTGGAGTGGTGTGATCTTGGCTCACTGCAACTTTCACCTTCTAGGTTCCAGCGATTCTCCCGCCTCAGCCTCCTAAGTAGTTGGGATTACAGGTGCCCTCCACCACACCTGGCTAATTTTTGTATTTTTAATAGAGACAGGGTTTCGCCAGTTTGGCCAAGCTGGTCTCGAACTCCTGACCTCAGGTGATTTGCCAGTCTCAGCCTCCCAAAATGCTGGGATTACAGGGGTGAGCCACTGCACCCGGCCCAGATGTTTTTCTTAAAGCCACACCTTTCTGCCCTTCAGCCTTCTGTCATCTGAGGACATAATGTTCCTTCCCTGCAGAAGATGCAGCATTCAAGGCTTCATCTTTTTTTTTTTTTTGAGATGGAGTCTCACTCTGTCACACAGGCTGGAGTACAGTGGTGTGATCTCGGCTCACCGCAACCTCCACCTCCTAGGTTAAAGTGATTCTCCTGCCTCAGCCTCCCGAGTAGCTGGGATTACAGGCACATGCCACCACAGCTGGCTAATTTTTGTATTTTTAGTAGAGATGGGATTTCACCATGTTGGTCAGGCTTGTCTCATACTCCTGACCTCAGGCGATCCACCCGCCTCAGCCTCCCAAAGTGCTGGGATTACAGGCATGAGCTACCATGCCCGGCCAAAGCTTTATCTTGGAAGCAGACAGCAGTCCTCACCAGATGCCAGCACCTTGATCTTGGGCTTCCTAGCCTCCAGAACTGTAAGGAATATATTTCTGTTCTGTATAAATTACTCAGTTCTGGATATTTTGTTATAGCAACACAAATGGACTAAGAAATTGGCTTGTTGGCTTCCAAATAATTAGCTTTCTCATCAGTGTAAGTTGAATTTTTTGGAAATATGGATGTTGCTTGAGAGTATAACTGTATCTGAAGACAAAAAAATTCTGCCCAGTATCTGTTCAGTGGCCTCTTTGCAGCTTCCTTAGCCTAGTCCGGAGCTCTTAGAAACAGCTAATGACCCACCGGGCATGGTGGCTCGTGCCTGTAATCCTAGCACTTCTGGAGGGTGAGGCTGGTGGATCACGAGGTCAGGAGTTCAAGACCAGCCTGGCCAAGATGGTGAAACCCCATCTCTACTAAAAATATAAAAATTATCTGGGCATGGTGGCCGGTGCCTGTAATCCCAGCTACTCAGGAGGCTGAGGCAAAGAATTGCTTGAACCCAGGAGGCAGAGTTTGCAGTGAGCCGAGATCACGCCATCACTGGACATGGTGGCTCACATCTGTAATCCCAGCTCTTTGGGAGGCCGAGGCAGGCGGATCACAAGGTCATGAGATTGAAACCATCCTGGCCAACATGGTGAAACCCTGTCTCTACTAAAAATACAAAAATTAGCTGGGCATGGTGGCATGTACCTGTAGTCCTAGCTACTCAGGGCTGAAGCAGGAGAATCACTTAAACCTGGGAGGCAGAGGTTGCAGTGAGCCAAGATCATGCCACGGCACTCTAGCCTGGCAACAGAGTGAGACTTCATTAGAAAGAGAGAAAGAGAGAGAGAAAGAGAGAGAGAGAGAAGGAAAAGAAAAAAAAAGAAGGAAAAAAACAGCCAGCTGGGTGAGGTGGCTCACACCTGTAATCCCAGCACTTTGGGAGGCCGAGGCGGGTAGATCACCTGAGGTCAGGAGTTCAGGACCAGCCTGGCCAACTGGTGAAACCCCGTCTCTACTAAAAATACAAAAAATTAGTCTGGTGTGGTGATGGGCTAGGGAGGCTGAGGCAGGAGAATCAATTGAACCCGGAAGGCAGAGGTTGAAGTGAGGCAAGAACAAACCATTGCACTCCATTCCAGGTGACAGTGCAAGACTGACACACAAAAAGAAACAGCTAATGACCTATGAGCTGATGTACAGGGTGGCTAGGGAAAGAGCACTTTATTCCTGTCAATTAAAGGAGTCGGGACTGATACTGGGCATGGCGTTGTGTAATTCTTCAGCTCCACTCAAAACCGCTGAGGAAAATAGTGTAGGAACTCCAGATGCTGAGGTGGACTGAGGGAGCATGTTTGCTGAACATGCTTTAGTGTTTGATAGAACAATATTATTAATCATAGCTAACACTTCTGGAGCACTTAAACCCTAAATGAGTTCCCTGAATTGGCTCATGTAATCCTCAAAACCATTCTCTTTAAATATTGTTATTATCCCGCATTTTACAGACAAGGAAACTGCTCTGAGGTGTTAAGCAGTTGCGGGGAGGTCAGAATTCCCAGCTGGGCAGTTCACTGCACTCCACCTGCCCCTCAGTGAGGTCTGAATTCAGAGCCCAGGCCTGAAGCCTCTGTTCTGTAAGGATGGCCCTTGGGGCCGTTCAAGAGTCCAGGCAGCACTGCCAGGACAGGCCTGTGGAGCCCATGACCTCTCCCAGGCTGGAGAGGAAGGTAGCACCACCACGGAGGCTTAAACATGGGAAGCCAGGTAGGGCAAAGTGGTCTCGGGGACAGAAGGAAGGAGTCCTGGCACTTAATGGATGAGAGAAAGAGAAGGTGCTACTGGCAGCGGCAGAAAAAGAACTGTCCCGGTCACGCCTGTAATCCCAGCACTTTGGGAGGCTGAGGCAGGTGGATCACAAGGTCAGGAGTTCAAGACCATCCTGGCCAACATGGTGAAACCCGGTCTCTACTAAAAATACAAAATTAGCTGGGCATGGTGGCACATGCCTGTAATCCCAGCTACTCCGGAAGCAGGAGAATCGCTTGAACCCAGGAGGCAGAGGTGGCCGTGAGCCGAGATCAGCCATTGCATTCCAGCCTGGGCAACAAGAGCGAAACTCCGTCTCAAAAAAAAAAAGAACTGTCCGGGGCCAGGACTTGCAGAAACCTGAGACTCAACTACCTCCAGGCCGCGAGGATACCGAAAGTACCACTTTTTGGACTTCTCACTTAATTCATAGAAGCATTATTTTAGAGAGAGGCGGAACGGGCGACGGGGTACCTTAGGCGGCTGCTGAATGGGAGGTCCTCAGCGCTGCAAGCCCCCGCCGGCCCCTGCCATCCTCTGCTGCCACCAGGCCTCCGATGCTCTGCGCCTTTGTCATTCTGCATCCCACGGTGCCAGCTAAGTCACTCAGCTGTCACAATGAGGTCTGGAGCTGCAGGATACAAAATAACTCCAGGGAGACCTCCCCGAGGCGAGACGAGGCCGGGGGCGTGGGGAGGCGGTGAAGGCCGGGCCCCAGGGGCGCGGAAAGGAGCACCAGCCGCCTCTTGCAAGTTGCTACATTAGTCGGGCTGTTGTTTTCTCTTTTAATTTTTGTGTGAATTCAAGAATAGGTCGCGGGTGTCTTGGCAGCAGGTGAATGAGACCCTTCCTCAAAGAATTCACCTTGCTGAAGGACTGCCGTCAGGGGCACGACACCGAGCGAAGCAAGCTTGGCCGGCTGCCTCCTGCTCGCCCTCCCGGCCGGCGCGCTCGGCCTCCTTCCCCGTGCCTGCCCCCTGGACCCCGCGCGCCCAGCCTGCCCGCTCCCGCTTGGCCTCACCCCGCCGGAGCAGCGACCTGAGCAGGAGGCAGGGGAGGCGGGCGGAGGGCTCTGGAAGCTGCCAGACTCGCTCCTGGCCTCGCACCTTCTGGTCTCGCACCTCAGTGGAGAACCCCGAAGCCGCCTCAGGCGCGCACAAGGAGAGGGGCTTTCGGCGACGGTGGCCCCAGACATTTGCTACCCTTACAGAAGGCAATGCACGGACGGCGAGTATTAACGTTGGTTTTTGTCTCAGCTGCACATCCACCTCTTTGCTGCCACCTTTCTCCACCTGAGTGCACCTGAGGCCTCCTGGACTTGGGTCCCCAGGGTAAAGCCAAGGACCCAGAGCCTCAACAACCTGTCTGACGGCCTCGGCCGGTGCTTTTGCCCACGCGGGCGCGTGTCTCAACTGAGATTCATTAAGAATCAACAGGTTACCAGGCGCACTTTGGGAGGCCGAGGCGGGCGGATCACAAGGTAAGGAGATCTAGACCATCCTGGCTAACATGGTGAAACCCCGTCTCTACTGAAAATACAAAACAATTAGCCGGGCGTGGTGGCGCGCGCCGGTAGTCCCAGTTACTCGGGAGGCTGAGACAGGAGAATCTCTTGAACCTGAAAGGCAGAGGCTGCAGTGAGCCGAGATCGCGCCACTGCCCTCCAGCCTAGGTGACAGAGTGAGATTCCGTCTCAAAAAATAAAAATAATAAGAATCAACAGGTTGCCGGGCGCGGTGGCTCATGTCTGTAATCCTAGCACTTTGGGAGCCCTAGACAGGCGGATCACCTGAGGTCGAGAATTCTAGACCAGCATGACCAACATGGAGAAACGCTGTCTCTACAAAAAAATACAAAGAAAAATTAGCTGGGCATAGTGGCGCATGCCTGTAATCCCAGCTACTCGGGAGGCTGAGGCCAGAGAATCGCTTGAACCCGGGAGGCAGAGGTCGCAGTGAGCCAAGATTGTGCCACTGCACTCCAGCCTTGGCAACAAGAGCGAATCTCTGTCTCGAAAAATAAATAAATAATAAAAGAATCAAAAGGTTACTGGGCTCAGTGACCCATGCCTGTAATCCCAGCACTTTGGGAGGCCAAGACAGGGGAATCACTTGAGCTCAGAAGTTCAAGACCAGCCTGGGCAACATGGTGAAAACCCGTCTCTACTAAAAATACAAAAATTAGCTGGGCGTGGTGGTGCACCCCTGTAGTCCCAGCTACTCGGGAGGCTGAAACACGAGAATTGCTTTAACCCGGGAAGCGGAGGCTGCAGTGAGCCGAGATCATGCCCTGCACTCCAGCCTGAGTGACAGAGTGAGATTCTGTCCCATAAAAAGAAAAGAAAAGAAAAGAAAAAGAATCGACATGTTACAGTTTTTAGAATGTTTTGGATATTTTAAAAATATATAGTCCAACATGAAGAGTTAATAAAAGTTCATGAATAACAGCAAATAAACATATGAAAAATGGTCAGATTCAGGCCGGGCGCAGTGGCTCACGCCTGTAATCCTAGCACATTACATTATTATGTAATGTACTACATAATAATTATTATTGGGAGGCCGAGGTGGGTGGATCACCTGAGGTCAGGAGTTCAAGACCAGCCTGGCCATTATGGTGAAACCCTATCTTAAAAAAAAAAAGAAAGAAAGAAAAATGGTCAGATTCAATAGTTACCAAAGACATGATCATTAAAACTATGAGAGGCTATTTTTCTCCTCCCAGATTAACAAAATGAAAATATTGCCATTCTCCACAGTGACCTGGATGTGGAGAGTTTGGCAATCTCAGTGGGAGTGTGAGGAACGTAAACTGATTTTAGGTTTCTGGAGAGTAATTTGATATTGTTTACTAAGAGCTTTTTTTTTTTTGAGATGGAGTTGCTCTTGTTGCCCAGGCTGGAGTGCAGTGGCACAGTCTTGGCTCACTGCAACCTCTGCCTCCCGGGTTCAAGTGATTCTCCTGCCTTAGCCTCCTGAGTAGCTGAGATTACAGGCAAGTGCCACCACACCCAGCTAATTTTTTGTATTTTTCATAGAGATGGGGTTTTGCTATGTTGGCCAGGCTGGTCGTGAACTCCTCACCTCATGGTCTGCCCGCCTCAGCCTCCCAAAGTGCTGGAATTACAGGCGTGAGCCACTGCACCTGGCCACCAAGACCCTTAAAAATACACCTAGTAGGCCTGGTGTGGTGGCTCATGTGGTAATCCCAGCCCTTTGGGAGATCAAGGTGGGAGGATCACTTGAGCTCAGGAAACCGAGGCTGCAGTGAGCCATGATAGCCACTGCACTGCAACCTGCCTAAAACAGAGCCAGACCCATTCTCTCTCTCTCTCAAAAGAAGAAAGCCCCGCCCAGCTTGGTGGCTCACACCTGTAATCCCAGTTCTTTGGGAGGCTGAGGCAGATGGATCACCTGAGGTCGGGGGTTCGAGATCTGCCTGACCAACATGGAGAAACCCTGTCTCTACTAAAAATACAAAATAAGCCAGATGTGGTGATGCATGCCTATAATCCCAGCTACTCAGAGGCTGAGGCAGGAGAATTTCTTGAACCTGGAAGGCAGAGATTACAGTGAGCCAAGATCGCACCATGGCACTCACTTCAGCCTGGGCAACAAGAGCGAAACTCTGTCTTAAAAAAAAAAAAAAACGCCCCAAGTAGTTGAAGGGCCTCTAAAGCAGGGGTTTGGGCGCTGTAAACAAAAAATAAAATTCTAAGCCTCCCCAACCATCTGAATGGACTTCCTCCTCAGCCAGGGCTCTTAAAATTTAACCTGAGAGACTGTTTCAGGCATTCACATCAACACAGACCTTTAAGTCTAAGAAGAAGCATTTACAATCAGTTCTGTCTGAAACCTGCTGGAGGCTTCATCTGTGTGATTAAACTTTGGTCTCTACAACATCTTACAGCACCCAGACATTCCTTTCTATTGATCCCAGGTCTTATTGTTTTTTTCTTTTTTTCTTTTTCTTTTTCTTTTTTTTTTTTTGAGACAAGAGTTTCAGTCTGTTGCCCAGGCTGGAGTGCAATGGCAAGATCTTGGCTCACCGCAACCTCCACCTCCCAGGTTCAAGTGACTCTCCTGCCTCAGCCTCCCAAGTAGCTGGAATTACAGGGATCCCGCCACCACGCCCGGCTAATTTTGTATTTTTAGTAGAACAGCATTTCTCCATGTTGGTCAGGCTGGTCTCAAACTCCTCACTTCAGATGATTTGCCCACCTTGGCCTCCCAAAGTGCTGGGATTACAGGCATGAGTCACTGCGCCCATCCTGATCCCAGATCTTTAGACAAATTCAACCAATTGTCAACCACAAAATGTTTAAACATACCTATAGCCTGGAAGCACCTCCTCCACCCCCACCCCCTGCTTCGAATTGTCCTGCCTTTCTGGACCAAACCAATGCGTTTCTAGAATGTATTTGATTGATGTCTCATGTCTCCCTAAAATGTATAAAACCAAGCTGCACCCCAACCACCTTGGGCACATGTTCTCAGGACCTCCTGAGGGCTGTGTCACGGGCCATGGTCACTCATATTTGGCTCAGAATAAATCCAAATATTTTACAGAATATGATCTTTTCATCAACAGAGCCAAGCAGATCCGGGTCTGCTGTCACCATTCCAGCTGTATGCCCTGGAACAAGTCACTTCCCCTCCTTTAAGCCCCTTTCCTCAACTATGAAAGGGAGATGCTCCTCCCTACCTCATGAGGCTGTTGAGAAGATGAAGAAAAAAAAAACAAAACAAAACAAAGCAGCCTGCTTAACAGATGGTGACGGTTGCTGCAATGGTTGCTATTGTAAATTCATTTTGCTATATCCTTGGCCCAGTAATCTGGACTGTCCCAAGTAACAGCTTTAGGTGTAGACAGAAATTCATGCACAAAAGATGTCTATCACAGCATTACAATATAATCACAAAAACATGAAAACAACATGCCCAGCCACAGGAGAAAGTTAAGAAAATTACGGTATAACCATGGGATTTTACACATAAATTCAATGGATAGCATATGATATACACTGCTTTCTAGCTTGCTTTTTTCACTTAACAGTGTGACATGTTGCAAGTTTTTACTGTGTCTGCAGGATAAGTTCCTAGTCTTAGAGTTGTTGGGTCATAAGATGTGCATTTTAGATTTCTACAGCTATGGCCAACTTGCATGGAGGCTGGCCCAGGGCACACTTCCCTCAAATATACAGCAGAGCCTCTTTCCTCAGCCCTCCGCAAACATTATCAACATTTTGCTGTGATAATGTGAAAGTGGTATCCTGTTGAAATTTCAATTTGTATTTTTCTTTTCTTTTTGAGATGGAATTTCACTATTTTTTCCCAGGCTGGAGTGCAGTGGCATGATCTTGGCTCATTGCAAACTCTGCCTCCAAGGTTCAAGCGATTCTCCTGCCTCAGCCTCCTGAGTAGCTGGGATTACAGGCACCTGTTACCACGCTCGGCTAATTTTTGTATTTTTAGTAGAGATGGGGTTTCGCTGTGTTGGCCAGCCTGGTCTCAAACTCCTGACCTCAGGTGATCCACCTGCCTCAGCCTCTGAAGGTTCTGGGATTACAAGCATGAGCCGCTGTGCCCGGCCTGCATTTTTCTTATTATGAATGAGGTCGTGTATCTTTTCACGTGTATAAGAGCCATTTGTATTTCCATTTCATTCAACTGTCCACTCAATACAATCGGCCTGAGTTTCCAATGGGTAGTGAGTCTAATTTTTATTAATTGTTATTATTTGAGACAGTGTCTCACTCTGTTGCCCAGGCTGGAGTGCAGCGGTGCAATCTTGGCTCACCTGCAACCTCCGGTTTCAAGGGATTCTCCTGTCTCAGCCTCGCGATTAGCTGGGATTACAGGCATGTGCCACCACACCCAGCTAATTTTTTTTGTATTTTTAGTAGAGATGGGGTTTCACCATTTTGGCCAAACTGGTCTTGAACTCCTGACTTCAAATGATCTGCCCATGTTGGCCTCCCAAAGAGCTGTGTTTACAGGCGTGAGCCACCACACCTGGCTGAGTCTAATTTTTAACTGACTTAGCCCTTCGGCTAACACATATGCAAAATTTTTTCTCACTTTATCACTTGTCTTTTGACTTTTTGGACAATTTTTGCCAAGGTTTATTTTGATCAAGAAAAAAAAGTTTTTCTTTTTAATTTTATTTATGTATATATGTATTTATTTTTTGAGGCAGAGTTTTGCTTTTTTTTTTTTTTTTAAGACAGAGTCTCTCTTGTTGCCCAGTCTTGAGTACAGTGGTGCAATCTTGGCTCACCACAACCTCCGCCTCCCGGGTTCAAGCGATTCTCCTGCCTCGGCCTCCCGAGTAGCTGGGATTACAAGCACCTGCCACCACGTCTGGCTAATTTTTGTATTTTTAGTAAAGACAGGATTTCTTCCATGTTAGTCAAGCTGGTCTCGAACTCCTGACCTCAGGTGATCTGCCCACCTCAACCTCCCAACGTGCTGGGATTGGAGGCGTGAGTCACCGAGCCCCGCTATTTACTTATTTATTTTTGAGACGGAATATTGTTCTGTGACCCAGGCGGGAGTACAGTGGCATGATCTCGGCTCACTGCAACATCCACCTCCTGGGTTCAAGTGCTTCTTCTGCCTCAGCCTCCCAAGTAGCTGGGACTACAGGCACGTGCCACCACGCCCAGCTAATTTTTGTATTTTTAGTAGAGACGGGGTTTCACCATATTGGCAAGGCTGGTCTCAAACTCCTGGCCTCATGATCCGCCTGCTTCGGCCTCCCAAAGTGCTGGTAATCCCACATTACCAGCACTTTATGGGCATGAGCCACAGTGCCTAGCCTATTTATTTATTGATTTTCTAAGTGGAGACAAGGTCTCACTATGTTGCCCAGGCTGGTCTGGAACTCCTGGGCTCAAGCAATACTTCCACCTTGGCCTCCCAAAGCGCCGAATTACAGGCATGAGTCACCAGGCATAGCCAAGAAAAACATTTTAACTCGAAATACGTATTGTCTAGGGCCTAGGTAATTTCTCTTTCTGACCTTAGACTCTATTGTTGTAATCCATTGACATTTCCTGTTCTCTAGCTCGTTGAGGGCAGGAACCTTGACGACCTAGTTTACAATTTGAACTCCAGCAGGCACCCCACAGAGACTTCAGTGAGGCACTTCCGTTTTGTAAGTGACTGCCAAGAACTTCTGGTCTCCTAGGCAAATCTGCATACTACACAAGGAGAAAGGATTATTGTATTTTATCAAGTTCTATCACGAAAGAGTCGTGTTCGACTGGTGACAAAATGTAGTGAATTTTCCAAGTATTACCCCAGCCTTCTATAATAGGTTAGCAGCCTAACTTTCAAAGGCACATGAGTGAGTGTGGACAAGTTCACCCTCAGCCTTGCCCGGGCCCAACCCTACTTCCTAGTCCCATATTCAACAAACTCTCCTGGCCCGCCACACTTCCAGCCCCTGAGACTCACTGGGATCCAGCTCCCCACTGGTAGGTTGACAGGCACGTCCCCACCCACAGGGCCTGGGCAGCTTCTGAAGACCCTCAAGTTATCCTCTCAGGAGCCAAGAAAAGTCCCTTTCCAATAGGAAAGAACAGGGTCGCCCAGATTGTTATGCAAATGTTAACTCATCTATGGAAACTTCAAAGCATTCCTGGCCTCACCAGCAAGAAACAAACCAAAAAAAAAAAAAAAGAAAAAGAAAAGAAAAGAAAGAAAAGGTAAAATGAGAAGGTACAGAATAACGTCCAGCTTCTAACAGAGGAGGGTCAGGCCAGGCATCGCTGCCATACTCTCATGTGTTGCTTGCTGTTTAAGGGCAAATTCGGGCCAAAGTACAAGGTGAACCCTTGTCCCCCAAACTGATTTCATTTTGGAGCCCAGCCATCAGTGTCATCTGCTAAAGAGGCCCTTCCCAGGATCGAGGGACATGAGTGTGGCACTGGAGAGACATCAGTGTGACTGTGCTCTGGCATCCAGCACCACTCTACAGGAATGCTTAGTCCTCGACAGAGCCCCTTTAAACAATCACCCCTGCCCTTCCTTTACATGTCTTAACAGGCTTTCTGAATTTAAGATTTTTATTTTGAAAAGCATGTCAAATTTACAGAAAAGTTGCAAAAACAGTTCAAGGAACTCCCATATGCACCTCACCTAGGTTCACCAATTGTTCATATTTTTGCTGCATTTACTTTAGCCTTCTGTATACAATCTATATCGCTATTATCTTTTTTATCAACCTGCTTACCAAATTATTTTTTATTATTTACTTTTTTTTGAGTCAGCATTTTACTCTTGTTGCCCCAGCTGGAGTGCAATGGTGCGATCTTGGCTCACTGCAATCTCTGCCTCCTGGGTTCAAGCGATTCCCCTGCCTCAGCCTCCCAAGTATCTGGGATTATGAATGCCCGCCACCATGCCTGGGTACTTTTGTATTTTTTGGTAGAGACGGGTTTTCACCCGTGTTGGCCAGGCTGGTCTCAAACTCCCGATCTCAGGTGATCCACCACTACAACCAGCTAATTTTTATCCTTTTTTTTTTTTTTTTTCAATTTTTTCTTTTCTTTTAAAAAAAGAAAAGATATATTCATATTTGTTTTTTGAGACGGAGTTTCGCTCCTGTTACCCAGGCTGGAGTGCAGTGGCACGATCTTGACTCACCGCAACCTCTGCCTCCTGGGTTCAAGCAATTCTCCTGCCTCAGCCTCCCAAGGAGCTGGGACTACAGGTGCACACCACCAAGCCCAGCTGATTTTTGTATTTTTAGTAGAGACAGGGTTTCACCATGTTGACCAGGATGGTCTTGACCTCTTGACCTCGTGATCCACCCACCTTGGCCTCCCAAAGTGCTGGGATTATAGGTGTGAGTGACCGCGCCCAGCCTATTCATATATTTTTAAATTGAGACAGGATCTGGCTCTGTTGCCCCGGCTGGCCTCAAGCAATTCTCCTGCCTTTGCCTTTCAAAGTGGTAAGATTACGGGTGTGAGCCACCACACTCAAGCTATTTATTTATTTGTAGAAACAAAAAAGTAAATTTGTTGTGCAGGCTGGCAAAATTACTTCTAATAATATGTCTCCACCTTCCAGTGAGCCTAAAGCCCACCATCTTTGCCTGGAACCCCATTTGAGCACTGGTGAGTTTGATTTGAAGGTGGAAGGTGGAAGCTTGGCTTTCCTGGGGAAGGGCTCCTCCAAGAAATGAAGGAAAGGATGGCTCTGTGCTGTCAGACTCTCTAATAAAGGACAGCAAGTCGGAACCCAGGGAATTTAACCCAGTCATTCTGTGGGTTGAAGCTTCCAGTTGCTCCTTTTATCTTGCAGTTTTGTCCAACCACGCCAGCCTGACACTTAGCCTTTACATCCTGCCCATACCCAGATTCTCCTTCCACATCGTTCCTCTGCCAGTTGTGCCAGTTGAGTAGAAAGCACACCAGCGTCTTCTCTACTCCCACTCTGGAGTTCTGATGTTTGGAGAATAGATGAAAACAGGCTCAAACACACAGAGAATCAACCACATTAAAATTATAATGAAGTGGCCAAGTGCAGTGGCTCATGCCTGTAATCCCAGCACTTTGGGAGGCCAAGGCAGACAGATCAGCTGAGGTCAAGAATTCAAGACCAGCCTGGCCAACATGGTGAAACCCTGTCTTTTAAGAAATACAAAAATGAGCCAGGTGGGCGCCTGTAATCCCAGCTACTCTGGAGGCTGAGGCAGGGAGAATTGCTTGAATCTGGAAGGTAGAGTTTGCAGTGAACCAAGATTGTGCCACAGCACTCCAGCTTGGGTGACCAGAGGGAGGCTTTTTATACAAAAAAAAAAAAAAATATATATATATATATATATATATATATATATGTATACACACACACACACACATACAATGAAGCATCAAATTTAGTTTATCAAATTGGAACATGTTAGATAGATTACACCCAGGAATGTGGCAAAAAAGTACTTTTATACACTTTTCACACATTTTTCATTCGGCATCTGTTTAAACTTAAGATGCTTTTACCTGTGGACCAAACAATTTCACTTCTGGGATTCTTTCCTAGTAAAGAATATGCAGAAAGAAATTTGTAAAAGCATGTCCACTGTAACTGTGTGTGGAGTAGTGAAAAGACCAGAAGCTGCTCACTCAACTGTCCACCAACAGGACAGGTTAAATAGATTATGGCATAACATACAGTGTAATAGAATCTAGCTGTTGAAAGAGGTAGGGTCGGACGTGGTGGCTCACGCCTATAATCCCAGCACTTTGGGAGGCCAAGGCAGGCAGATCACCTGAGGTTGGGAGTTCAAGACCAGCCTGACCAACATGGTAAACCCCCCCTACTAAAAATATAAAAATTAGCCAGGCATGGTGGCATGCACCCATAATCCCAGCTACTCAGGAGGCTGAGGCAGGAGAATTGCTGGAACCCAGGAGGCGGAGGTTATAGTGAGCCGAGATTGCGGCACTGCACTGCAGCCTGGGCAACAGACCGAGACAGGGTTTCACCAGTTGGCCAGGCTGGTCGTGAACTCCTGACCTCATGATCTGCCCGCCTCGGCCTCTCAAATTGCTGGGATTATAGGTGTGAGCCACTGCACCCAGCTAACTGACTAATTTTTTGTATTTTCAGCAGATATGGGGTTTCCCCATGTTGGCCAGGCTGGCCTCGAACTCCTGGCCTCAAGCAATCCATGCATCTTGACCTCCCAAAGTGCTAGGACTACAGGTGTGAGCCACCTCACCCGGCCATACTGTTTTTCATAGTGGCTGTGCTAACTTACATTCTTACCAATAGTGTAGAAGTATTCCCTTTTCTCTGCATCCTTACCAGCATCTGCTGTTTTTTGTCTTTTTTTTTTTTTTTTTTTTTTTAGAGATGGGGCTTAACCATGTTGGCCAGGACGGTCTCAATCTCCTGACCTTGTGATCCACCTGTCTCGGCCTCCCAAAGTGCTAGGATTACAGGCGTGAGTCACCACACCCAGCCTTGTCTTTTTAATATTAGCAATTTTGGCCAGGCACGGTGGCTCACACCTGTAATCCCAGCACTCTGGGAGGCCAAGGTGGGTGGATCACTTGAGGTCAGGGGTTCTAGACCAGCCTGGCCAACATGGTGGAACTCCATCTCTACTAAAAATACAAAAATGAGCTGGGCATGGTGGTGCACATCTGTAGTCCCAGCTACTCCAGAGGCTGAGACAGGAGAATCACTTGAACCTGGCGGGTGGAGGTTGCAGTGAGCCAAGATTGCACCACTGCATTTCAGACTGGGTAACAGAACAAGACTCCGTCTCAAAAAAATAAAAAATAAAAATAACAGGCTGGGTGTAGGGGATCAAACCTGTAATCCTAGCACTTTGGGAGGCCAAGGCAGGCAGATCACAAGGTCAGGAGATTGAGACCATCCTGGCTAACACAGTGAAACCCCATCTCTACTAAAAATACAAAAAATTAGCTGGGCGTAGTGGCACGCCCTTGTAGTCCCAGTACTTGGGAGGCTGAGGCAGGAGAATCACTTGAACCTGAGAGTCAGAGGTTGCAGTGAGCCAAGATGGCACTACTGCACTCCAGCTTGGGTGACAGAGTGAGACTCTGTCTCAAAATAACAATAATAGCCATTCTAACTGGTGTCCTCCCAATGTGGCCTCCCAAAGTGCCAGGATGACAGGCTTATGCCACCATGCCTGGCCCTTAACCATTTTTAAGAGTACAGTTCTGTGGCATTAAGTACATTCATATTGTTGTACTACTGTTACCACCATCCATCCATAGAATGCTTTCATTTTGCAGGACTGAAACTCTATACCTATTAAACAAGAACTCCTCCGTGGCCCTCCCCACAGTTCCAGGCAGCCAGCATTCTGCTTTCTGTCTCTATGAATTTGACTACTCTAGGTGCCTCATGTAAGTGGAATCGTACAGTATTTGTCTTTGTGACTGGCTTATTTCACTTAGCACAGTGTCTTCGACATTCATCTATGTTATAGCATGTGTCAGAATTTCCTTCCTTTTAAGGATGAGTAATTTCCATTGCATCATATTGTTTTGTTTATCCATTCATCCACCAATGGACACTTGGGTTGTTTCCACTTTTGATTATTATGAATAATGCTGCTGTACACATAGGTATACAAGTATCTCTTCCAATCCCTGCTTTCAAGTGTTTTTGGGTATATATGCAGAAGTAGAATTGCTGGGTCATGTGCTAATTCTAATTTTTTGAGTAACTGCCACACTGTTTTCTAAGAGGTTATACTATTTTATATTCCCACCAGCAGTGTACAAGGGTTTCAATTTCTTCACCTCCTTTCCAACACTTGTTATTTTCTGTTTCTTGTTTGTTTGCTTGTTTGAAATGGAAGTTTCTCTCTTGTTGCCCAGGCTGGAGTGCAGTGGTGCAATCTCGGCTCACCGCAACCTCCGCCTCCCAAGTTCAAGTGATTCTCCTGCCTCAGCCTCCTGAGTAGCTGGGATTACAGGCATGCACCACCACGCCTGGCTAATTTCGTATTTTTAGTAGAGATGGGGTTTCTCCATGTTGCTCAGGCTGGTCTCAAATTCCTGACCTCACGTGATTTGCCTGTCTTGGCCTCCCAAAGCGCTGGGATTACAGGCGTGAGCCACCACACCTGGCCTGTTTTTATTTTTTGATAGTAACCATCCCAATGGGGATGCCGTGGTAGGATGGTTTTAAAATACAAAAATTACTAGCAATTAATATTGCTCAATTTGAATTAATTTTCAATTCCAAAGGTTTCCCTCATCTGAAACAGAAAGCAACAGGAAGAACCAGGGTTTGAATTACCTTCTTCCCAAGAGTCTTGCCCCACCATCCTGAATGTAGCATACCCCAGAGGGTTCAATTCACTCAGTCCAGGGCTGCTCCTGATCTCAGTTCCTCATCTTTAAAATGGTAATAATTTGCTATCCAAATGTCACATATAAAACAAACAAAATAAAATAAAATAAAATGGTAATAATAATAATAATGTCTACCTCATAGAGTTGTTATGAAGATTAAATTAGTTGATTAAAATAAAGCACTTACAGTAGGGCCAGACATACTGTAAGCCCTATATAAACACCTGTTAAATAAAATAATGAAAAATATTTTTCGAGTTTTGTGGGTTCTTTGAAGACACTGTTGGAATGTGAGAATTGTGTACTGCAATGGAAAAAACGTGAATTTACTAAACCTTTACGGAAGGTCCAATTTTGTTCTAGGCATTGGGAAGGGAACTGGGAGACATGGAAGATGCCTCAGGAATTTTCAGATTCTCCAGAATTAAAAACACAACTGCTCAGCTTCCAGTCTCTGTAATGATACTGCATTCTGGCACTGTCCTGGGTATTTATATGCCACTTCAATCCTTACAACAACCTTGTAACGCAAGACTTTTTTTTTTTTTTGAGACAGGGTCTCACTTTGTCACCCAGGCTGTATGGCAGTGGTACAGTCACAGCGCATTACAGCTTTGACCTCCTGGGTTCAAGTGATCCTCCCACCTCACCCTTCCAAGTAGCTGGGAATACAGATGTGCACTACCACACCTGGCTACTTTTTAAAATTTTTTTGTAGAGTTGCATTTCACTCTGTTGCCCAGGCTGGTCTCAAACTCCTGGGCTCAAGCAATCCTCCAGCCTCAGCCTCCCAAAGTGCTGGCATTATAGATGTGAGCCACTGCTCCCGGCCAGCAAAGACTACTAATTAATGAGTTTACAGATGATGATATTGAGGCTGTGAGGGGTTATGGGACCTGCCCAAGTTGGGACCACGATGGGAGATGGTCTAGGAGGGAGGCAGTGTTGGCTCAACCCAGCACTTGGGACCTCAGGGGTTAAGGAAGGTCCACCACTTACTGAGTGCCTGACACATGCCAGGCGGGCTAAACTTTTATATGTGAGAGTCATCCCACTCATCATGGGACTCCACATCACCCAGGAGAGACTTTGGCCATCCGCTTTTACCAAAGAGGAACCAAGGCAGACCAAGGCTCAGTCATCAGCCAACAAACAGTAGGTTCATTTCCACGTTGCCAGACACCTGAGAAGATGGCTTCAGCACTATCAATAATTTGAAAGGAAACCTCTTACATCAAAATCACCTGAGTTGCAAATAAAAATGCAGGCTCTTGGGCCCTGCCACAGGCCCATTAAATAAAAATCTGCCTAGGATTTGGACATTTCAATAAAGCTTTCCTTGCAACCTGTAAGTAAGGAGAATAGGGCTATCTACAGGGTTAAGCCAATAAGTCAACACCAAAGAATCCCAGTGAGATATACAAAGCCACCTCTAAAGGGACAGATCAGACTTCCCCTTCCCTCTCAATATGACCCAGATTGATTGTATTAACAAATTTAAAGGCAGAATGAATATGAGAAAACATTGTGACCTTGGTGTGGAGGAACAGTTCTTAAACAAGATGCAAAAATCACAAGCCTTAAAATAAAAAGATTCAAATATTCAACTACATAAAAAATGAAAGGCTTCTGTGCAACAAAAGATGTTGGTTTTAAAAAATGAAGATATCTGGGCGTGATAGCTCATGCCTGTAATCCAAGCACTTCAGGAGGTTGAGGCAGGTGTATATATATATATATATAAATAGATATATAAATATATATATGTGTGTGTGTGTGTATATATATATATATATATTTTTTTTTTTTTTTGAGATGACGTCTCACTCTATGGCCCAGGCTGGAGTGTAATGGTACAATCTCGGCTCACTGCAACCTTCACTTCCCGGATTCAAGCAAGTCTCCTGCCTTAACCTCCCAAGTAGTTGGGATTACAGGTGGGCGCCACCATGCCCAGATAATTTTTTGTAGTTTCAGTAGAGATGGGGTTTTGCCATGTTGGTCAGGCTGGTCTCAAACTCCCGACCTTGTGATCCACCTGCCTTGGCCTCCCGAAGTGCTGGGATTACAGGTGTGAGCCACCGTGCCCAGCTGAAAAAATATATTTTTTAAGTGAGAAACAGTTCAAGACCAGCTTGGCCAACATGGCAAAACCCTGTCTACTAAAAATACAAAAATTAGGTTTAGTCAGGCGTGGTAGCACAGGCTTGTAATCTCAGTTAGTGGGAAGGATGAAACATTAGAACTGCTTGAACGTGGCAGGTGAAGGTTGCAATGAGCAGAGATCAGAGATCACACCCCTGCACTCTGGCCTTCTGACAGAGGGGGACTCTGTCTCAAAAAAAAGGGAGATGGTGGAGAAATAGCTCCATAGAAGAGTGATAAAGAACATCGAGAGGTAATCAGAGAAGAAAAGACCAAACCGGCCAGGTGTGGTGGCTCACACCTGTAGTCTCAGCTACTCAGGAGGCTGAGGCAGAAGAATTGCTTGAACCTGGGAGGCGGAGGTTGCAGTGAGCCGAGACTGGGCCATTGCACTTCAGCCTGGGCAAAAGAGAGATCCCTTTCAAAAAAAAAAAAAGAGAAAGAAAAAAGAAAAGACCAAACCACAAATAAACATGAAAAAAGGTGCTCAACTTCACTAAAGATAGGGACATGCAAATTAAAAACACAAAGGGCTATTTCAAGGCCTGGTGAGGAGCCTGGCCAGGTGGCTCAAACCTATAATCCCAACACTTTGTGTTTTTTGTTTGTTTTTTTATTGAGAAGGAGTTGTGCTTTGTCACCTAGGCTGGAGTGCAGTGGATTGATCTCAGCTCACTTCAACCTCTGCCTCCTGAGTTCAAGCGATTCTCCTGCCTCAGCCTCCTGAGCAGCCGGAATTACAAATGCCTGCCACAACACCTGGCTTTTTTTTTTTTTTTTTGTATTTTTAATAGAGATGGAATTTAACCATGTTAGTCAGGCTGGTCTCAAACTCCTGACCTCAAGTAATCCACCCACCTCAGCCTCCCAAAGTGCTGGGATTTGGATCACTTGAGGTCATGAGTTTGAGACCAGCCTGCCCAACATGGCAAAACCCCGTCTCTACTAAAAATACAAAAATTAGCCGGGCGTGGTGGTGCGGGCCTGCTGTAATCCCAGCTACTTGGGAAGCTGAGGCAGGAGAATTGCTTGAACCTGGGAGGGAGGAAGTTGCAGTCAGCCAAGATCGTGCCACTGTACTCCAGCCTTGGGGACAGAGCAAGACCTTGTCTCAAAAACAAACAAACAAAAAGATCTGGTGAGGCTGGGCAGCAAAAGAAACTTCTATACTTGCTGGTACCAGTACAAAGTGGGACATCCTCTTTCTAAAGCAGTTTGGCAATTATTAGTTATTAGTAATAATAGTTATTACAAATAATATTAAAAAGGCAGGACAGGCGCAGTGGCTTATGCTTGTAATCCCCGCACTTTGAGAGGCTGAGGTAGGCAGATGAACTGATGTCAGGAGTTCAAGACTAGCCTGCCCAACATGGAGAAACCCCATTTCTACTAAAAATACAAAATTAGCTGGGTGTGGTGGTGCATACCTGTAATACCAGCTACTTGGGAGGCTGAGGCAGGAGAATCACTTGAACCTGGGAGACGGACGTTGCGGTGAGCCAAGATTGTGCCATTGCAATCCAGCCTGGACAACAAGAGCAAAACTCCATCTAAAAAAAAAAAAAGGCAAATACCCTCTAATCCAAGTAATTCCCTTCTTAGGAAAATTCCCTCACAAGCGCCCTAAGGGACAAATACAAAAATGTCCACTGCAGCATTTTATATAGTGAACATAGAAATAATTGACCACTAATAGGAGAATGAATCAATACTTTAATGTAGGATCCTACAATAGAACACCATGCAAAAGTTAAAATTAATGAACCAGAGCTATATGTAACAGCATTTCAAAATATAAGTCAGGTCATATCTCTACTCTGCTCAAAACTCTTCATTTCATTTCAGTGAAAGCAAAATCCTTCCAATGGCCTACAGCCCTCTCTGTGGCCAACATCCCCCAACCCACCCCCACCTACCCAATTATTTTTCTGATGTTACCTGGCACACACTTCGCTTACAGTTGCAAAGCCTCCTCCTCTTGATGGCCACTAGCTCACCTGCCCTATCCTGTTTTCCATTTTTTCTAGCCTGATCTCTTTTCAGTGAATGCAGGGATCTTTGTCTGCTTTGTTTACTGATGTATTCCAAATGCTCAGAATGAACAAATATGGCTAAATCTCAAAATCGTAATGTTAACCAATAAAATCATGTTGCAGAAGAATGTTGATGGTATGATATCATCTATATAAAGTTTTAAGATGTAAAATAATACTATATATATTTATATATATAAAACCATTCCCTTATGTTTTTATACTTTTACTACATATATAAAAAACTTTTACTACATATATAATATATATTATACTATGTATAATATATTTGTAATTATACTATATAATATAGTATATAGTATATATATGTAAAATATATATTTTATATATAAAGTATAAAAACATAAGGGAATGGTCAACATCAAATTTAGGATAGTAATTATCTCTGGCTGTAGGAGTGAGTAGAATGGATTACAACAGATTTTTCATGTTTTGTTTTAACAACCTGATCTGAGACAAATGAAAAAAATCATGAGGCTTGGTAAAGCTGAAAAGTTTGATTCTATTGTCTTCAATTCTTTTTTTTTTTTTTTTTTTAAGAGATGGAGTCTCTCTCTGTCACCCAGGCTGCAGTGCAGTGATGTGATCAGAGCTCACTTCAGCCTCCAACTCCTGGGCTCAATCAATTCTCCTTCCTCAGCCTCCTGAGTAGCTAGGAATACAGGCATACACCATTGTGCCTGTGAATTTTTTTTTTTTTGAGTTGGAGTCTCACTCTGTAGTCCAGGCTGGAGTGCAGTGTCATGATCTTGACTCGCTGCAATCTCTGCCTCCTGGGTGCCAGTTCAAGCAATTCTCGTGCCTCAGCCTCCTGAGTAGCTGGGATTACAGGCATGCACCACCATGCTAATTAGCACCACCAGCTAATTTTTTACAGGCATGCACCACCTGCTAATTAGCACCACCAGCTAATTTTTTTGTATTTTTAGTAGAGATAGGGTTCACCATGTTGCCAGGCTAGTCTTGAACTCCTGACCTTGTGATCACCCATCTTGGCCTCCCAAAGTGCTGAGATTACAGGCATGAGCCACCGCGCCTGGCAAATTTTTGTATTTTTTGTAGAGACAGGGTTTCATCATGTTGCCCAGGCTGGTCTTGAACTCTTGGGCTCAAGCAATCTGCCCATCTTGGCTTCCCAAAGTGCAGGGATTACAGGCATGAACCACCACACCTGGACCATCTCTATTCATTTTTTTTCTTTTTTTGAGACAGAGTCTCGTTCTGTCACCAGGCTGGAATGCAGTGGTGCAATCTCGGCTCACTGCAACTTCCACCTCTTGGGTTCAAGTGATTCTCCTGCCTCAGCCCCCTGAGTAGCTGGGACTATAGATACTCGCCATCACACCCAGCTAATTTTTGTATTTTTAATAGATGGGGTTTCACGATGTTGGCTAGGATGATGTCAATCTCTTGACCTCATGATCCACCCACCTTGGCCTCCCAAAGTGCTTGGATTAAAGCCGTGAGCCACCATGCTTGACCCTCTATTCTTTTTTTTTTTTTTAAGATAGAGTTTCACCGTGATGGCCAGGCTGGTCTTGAACTCCTGATCTCAGGTGATCCACCCACCTCGGCCTCCCAAAGTGCTAGGATTATAGGCATGAGCCACTGCACCCGGCCAACCCTCTATTCTTTTAACTGTATTTGTGTCTTTGAATCTGAATTTTGTCTCTTGTAAATAGCACATAGTTTGGTTTTTCTTTTTTTCCTTCTACAGAGTCTCACTGTGTCCACCAGGATGGCACCTTCTCAGCTCACTGCATTCTCCACTTCCCAAGTTTAAGCGATTCTCCTGCCTCAGCCTCCCAAGTAGCTGGAATTGCAGGCACCTGCCACCACACCTGGCTAATTTTTGTATTTTTAGTAGAGACAGGGTTTCACCATGTTGGCCAGACTGGTCTTGAACTCCTGACCTCAAGTGATCCGCCTGCCTCGGCCTCCCAAAGTGCTGGGAGGCATGAGCACCCTGCACCCAGTGATAGTTTTATTTTTAAAATCCATTCTGAAAATCTCTGCCCATGGATTCAAGTGTTTAGTCCATTTACATTTAATTTAATTACTGATAATATAGGATATATATCTGCCATTTTGCTATTTTTTCACATATATTTTAAGTCTTTTTAAACATATATTTAAGTAATACTCTATTACTGCCTTCTTTTCTGTTAAGTAGATATTTTCTAGTATATTCTATTGTCATTCTATTACTATATATTTTTAGTTATTTTCTTAGTGGTTCCCTGGGGATTGCAATTAACATCTTAACTTAAAACAATACAGTTTGGAACCATGCCAATTTAATTTCAATAGCGTACAAAACTTGCTCCTACAAAGTTCCATTCCCTCAACCTTCCTTTGTACTATTATTGCCAAGCAAATGCATGTTTATAGAATATATGACCCTCAACATATACTTCATGGTTTTTTTTTTTGTTTTTTTTTTTTAAGATGGAGTCTCGCTCTGTTGCCCAAGCTGGAGTACAATGGTGTGATCTCAGCTCACTGCAGCCTCTGCCTCTTGGGTTTAAGCAATTCTCCTGCCTCAGCCTCTGGAGTAGCTGGGACTACACGTGCATGCCGACACGCCCGGCTAATTTTTTGTATTTTTTTTAGTAGAGACAGGGTTTCACCGTGTTGCCCAGGCTGGTCGCGAATTCCTGAGCTCAGGCAATCTGTCCACCTCAGCCTCCCAAAGTGCTGGGATTACAGTCATGAGCCACCGCGCCTGGCCAATATTTCATGCCTTATATTAGTGCTTTATGCAGTTGTTCTAAGTAAGACAGGAGAGAAAAAGAGTGACAAAACATACACATATACTGTCTTTTATATTTGCCTATTTAGTTATCTTTTCCAATGCTCTTCACTGCTTGTGGATTTGAGTTAGTGTCACTTGTTCTTTCAGCCTGAAGGATAGATGTGCTAGAGGTAAATTCTCTTCAGTTGCTGTTTTTATTTAACATTGTATCTTTTCTTGATGTGGGAAAAATTTATCATTTTAACTTTTAAAATTTTTTTGTTTTTATCTATTTCTTTTTCTTTTCTTTTTTTTTTTTTTTGAGGCAGAGCTCACTTTGTCGTTCAGGCTGGCATATAGTGGCACGATCTAGGCTCACTGCAACCTCTGCCTCCCAGGTTCAAGCAATTCTTGTGGCTCAGCCTCCTGAGTAGGTGGGACTACAGGTGCATGCCACCACACCCAGCTAATTTTATTTTTGTTTGTTTTTTGAGATGAAGTCTTACTTTGTCGCTCAGGCTGGAATGAAGCCTTGTAGTGAGGATTAAATGAAATAATATGTACAGGCTGGGTGTGGTTGCTCACACGTGTAATCCCAGGACTTTGGGAGGCCGAGGCGGGGGATCACTTGAGGTCAGGAGTTTGAGACCAGCCTGGCCAATGTGGTGAAACCTTGTCTTTACTAAAAGTACAAAAAAATTAGATGGGCATGGTGGCACATGCCTGTAGTCCCAGTTACTCTGGAGGCTGAGGCAGGAGAATTGCTGGTACCTGGGAGATGGAGGTTGCAGTGAGCTGAGATCACACCACTGCACTCCAGCCTGAATGGCAGAGTGAGACTCCGCCTAAAAAAAAAAAAAAAGAAAGAAAAAGAAATAACATAAGCAAAGATCAACACATGGTAAATGCTCAATCATTGAAAACCATTATTAATAAAGATAATATTACACAACATTATTTCTACAGACTATATTATTAGTTTTTGTTTTAAAAATATGTGTATAATTTGCTATCCAGTGTGTGTTTTAGGGGGGTGGAGGGTTGTTTGTTTTTTGAAACAGAGTCTCACTCTGTCCCCCAGGCTGGAGTACAGTGGCACAATCTTGGCTCACTGCAACCTCCACCTTCCCAGCTTAAGCAATCCTTCCACCTCAGCCTCCTGAGTAGCTGGGACTACGTGCATGTGCCACCACACCCAGCTAATTTAGTAGAGATGGGGTTTCACCACATTGGCCAGGCTGATCTTGAACTCCTGATCTCAGGTGATCTGCCCACCTCGGCCACCCAAAGTGTTGGGATTACAGGCATGAGCCACTGCACACTGCCCATCTAGTGTTTGAAACCATCTATTTCTTCTGTTGCTTCGTGTCTCCATCCTTTCTTAGTTTACCATGGTATATTGCCTTAATTGTCTGAATCCCTTAGGGCCTTGGACAGTGTCTTGCACAAGACAGGGACCCAATTAAACAGTGGCTAAAAATCAAATGAATGAATGGTTAAGTTTAACTTAAAGCTGCCTCCTTACATATTTTAAGTTCAGCCTAAAAGTTTCTTCATACATAGCAATCTGTAACCTAACTGGATGTGTAAACAGGCTATAACTTACTCTTCTCCCAAGCATTCAGTTCCAGCCAATCAAAAGTGGCCAACTGTTCAAACCGTGTTTAAATTAGGCAAACAATCAGCTGTAACCAATCCAGCTATTTCTGCACCTTTCTCTCATTTTCTTTTTCTTTTTTTTTTTTTATTAGATGAAGTCTCCCTCTTGTCGCCCAGGCTGAGTGCAATGGTGTGATCTCAGCTCACTGCAACCTCCACCTCCTCGGTTCAAGGAATTCTCCTGCCTCAGCCTCCCAAGTAGCTGGGATTACAGGTGCCCGCCACCACGCCCACATAATTTTTGTATTTTTAGTAGAGATCAGGTTTCACCATGTTGGCCAGGCTGCTCATGATTTTCCATTTTCTATATATCACGTTGCTTTTTCTGTTCTGAAATCTTCGACCACATGGCAGTACCAGAGTCTCTCTGAATCTGTTCTGGTTTTTAGGGGCTGTCTAATTTTTGAATCATTCTTTGGTTAATTAAACTCTTTAAATTGTCTAAGGTTTTTCCACAAACAGAATGATCCTCTTCGCATCCTGGGACAGAAGGGAGTGCCCAGCAGGCTTAGAACACCCGTCATTGTTTATTGTTTCCTCAACTTCACGGCAAAGCATCAGCTTCACTGTTTAACCATTAGCTAAGGTCCAACTGTGCTATTATTATCTTTATTAGAGACAGAGTCTCAATCTGTTGCCCAGGCTGGAGTGCAATGGCACCATCTTGGCTCACTGCAACCTCCACCTCCCAGGTTTAAGCGATTCTCCCACTTCAGCTTGCTGAGTAGCTGGGATTACAGGTGCATGCTACCATACCCAGCTAATATTTATTTATTTATTTATTTACTTACTTACTTATTGGCTACAGATCCTTGATTTAGTCCAACCAGCTATTTTTTTTATTGTATTTTTAGTAGAGATGGGGTTTCACCACATTGGCCAGACTGGTCAAAACTCTCAACCTCAGGTGATCTGCCTGCCTAGGCCTCCCAAAGCTGGGATTACAGGAGTGAGCCACCGCACCTGGCCTGTGCTATTATTTTTTAAAAATATGCAGTTAGGTAGGATAAATAAGTGTAGAGATATAATGTAGAACATGAAGACTATAGTTAATAATGTTGTATACTAAATAGTTGCAAAGATAAGAGATTTTGGGTGCTGTTACCACACACACGTAGATGCATAAAAAGTAACTGTGGAAGGTGATTGGAAAAACTGGAGCTATGCTTTACCTCTGCTCTCACACGACCACAAGAACAACAATCATCAATAAGGAAGGAGATTTTTGTGACCAAATATGTATGGGAGCGTCTCCCTACCACCAAGTGAGTAATCAGTTTTGCAGGGAACTCCGGTGGGGTGTCCTCCAATCCAATTCTGACACCATGTACCTGGAGATAGTGTCAGATCCCACAGGTTGGGGGCTCAGTCTTCAAAACTGCCTCCCTTCAGACACTAGTGGCAAGTCCAGGCCTCTGCAATTTCTGACTGACTGGCTTTGAGTTGGGGTTCCCATGACCCCATCTTTGGGTTCAATTAATTTCCTAGAGTGGCTGGCAGAACTCAGAGAAACACATTTACTGGTTTATTATAAAATATGTTACAAAGGATACAGATGAAGAGATGTGTACATTGAGGTGTGAGGGATGGCGTTTGGAGCCTCCATGCCCTCTCCAGCAACCTCCATGTTCAGCTATCCAGAACTCTCTGACCCTTGTCCTCCTGGGTTTTTGGAGGCTTCATTACATAGGCATGACTGATTAAACCATTGGCCATTGATGATTAACTTGACCTTTAGCCCCTCTCCTCTTCTTGGAGATTGAGGGCAGGACTGAAAGTCCCAACCCTCTAAATATGCCTTGGTCTTCCATCCTGAAACTATAAAAAAGATAGCATACAAAAAGACAGCACTTTGTAGCTGAGCATGGAGGCTCCCACTTGCAAGTCCCAGCTATCAGAGAGGCTAAAGCAGGAGGATTCTTTGAGCCCAGGAATTGGAGGCTGCAGTGAGCTATAATCACACCCCTGCACTCCAGTCTGGGCAACAGAGTAAGACCCTATCTTAAAACAAAACAAAACAAAACAACAACAACAACAACAAAGACCAACATGGAGTAATCCTGTCTCTACTAAAAATACAAAATTAGCTGGATGTGGTGGTGCATGCCTGTAATCCCAGCTACTCGGGAGGCTAAGGCAGGAGAATCGCTTGAACCTGGGAGGTGGAGGTTCTGGTGAGCCAAGATTGCACCATTGCACTCATCCAGCCTGGGCAACAGGAGTGAAACTCTGTCTCAAAAAAAAAAGAAAGAAAGATAAGACAGCACTTTGGAGATTTCAAGGACTGTAGGAGTTGTATGCCAAGAAATGGGGATGAAGACTGTGAAAGGAAAATAAATCTTGGGGCCCCCAAATTACTAAACTAAAGGGAAAAGTCAGGCTGAGAACTGCTCAGGGCTAACCTGCCTCCAATTCTATTCAAAGTCACCCTTCTGCTCATTGAGATAAATGCATATCTGATTGCCTCCTTTCCAAAGGCTAATCAGAAACTCGAAAGAATGCAATCCCGCCCCTCTCATCTACCTAAGACCTGGAAGCCCCGCCCCTCCCTACTTCACATCTTCCCACCTTTGCTTCTAGTTGTCCCTCCTTTCCAGACCAAACCAATGTTCATCTTACATATATTTGATTGATGTCTCATGTCTCCTTAAAATGTATGAAACCAAACTGTGCTCTAACCATCTAGGGCACACATCCTCAGAACCTCCTGAGGCTTTGTCATGGGCGCACATCCTCATCCTCAAATAACCTTTGTAAGTTAACTGAGACCTTGAGACCTGTCTCAGATTTTCAGTGTTCACATTTTGGTAATCCCAGAGATATTCTGAGTGGAGATGCCCTGACTTTGACAAATCTCCTGTCGGTGCTTGGTACCAGCACAACAGAATTTTAGGGCTCAAACCAATAGGACAATTTGCTGAGGTCTGGGAGCATCCCCTCTAGAGAATCCCTCATCTCCCCAAATTTGGTCAAGAGCTAAAGTTTGTTTTGCTATACAACTCCCCCCCACCTTTTTTTTTTCTTTTTCTTTTTCTTTTTTTTTTTTTTAAGTTTTACTTGCTTCCAACAAGCAAGGCAAGATTTCCTGTTTCCATGACGATGGAAGGCAGGTAACTTTTTTTTTTTTCAAACTTAGAGAAAAATTTACTATATCCAGGCAGGTAACTTCTTTATGGGAAGATGAGTTCTGTTTTTTTTGTTTGTTTGTTTTTTCCTGCTTCTAGGATGGTAGAGCCTGAGACCTATACTTAAGTAAGTATATGAATTGGGGTTTTGTCTTGGCTAAAGTTTGACAACCAGCTGGTCTTAATTTCTCCTTACTATTAGAGCGCTCCATAATCATGTAAGCTGTGTGATAAATTTCTTTTGTTTAACTGTTTTTTGTTGTTGTTGGTTTCTGTTTTTGTTTTTGTTTTTGTTTTTGTTTTTTTTGGTTTTTATTGAGATGGAGTCTCGCTCTGTCACCAGGCTGGAGTGCAATGGTGCAATCTTGGCTCACTGCAACCTCTACCTCCCAGGTTCAAGCGATTCTCCTACCTCAGCCTCCCAAGCAGCTGGGATTACAGGCATGTGCCTGTAATTTTTTGTATTTTTAGTAGAAACTGGGTTTCACCATGTTGGTCAGGCTGGTTTTGAACTCCTGAGCTCAGGTGATCCTCAGGCCTTGGCCTCCCAAAGTGCTGGGATTACAGGTGTGAGCCACCTCACCTGTCTTGTTTCTGTTTTTGTTGTTGTTTTGGTCTTTTTTTTTGGAGACAGAGTTGCCCAGGCTAGAGTGCAGTGGCTCGATCTTGGCTCACTGCAACCTCAGCCTCCCAAGTAGCTAGGATTACAGGCGTCTGCCTGCCACAATGCCCAGCTAATTTTTTGTATTTTTAGTAGAGATGGTGTTTCACCGTGTTGATCAGATTGGTCTTGAACTCCTGACCTCAGGCAATCCATCTGCCTCGGCCTCCCAAAGTGATGGGATTACAGGCGTGAGCCACCATGCCCGGCTGTTTTGGTCTTTTTCCTGTTGGGTTTGACCAACTCTATCCAACTTGATCAAGTCCAAAAGAAAGTTCCAAATTATTGTTACAGGAAAGAGGTCCTGATCTAGATCCCAAGCGGGGGTTCTTGGATCTCGTGCAAGAAAGAATTCAGGGCGAGTCCGCAGTGCAAAACAAAAGCAAGTTTATTAAGAAAATGAAGTAGTGAAGGACTGCTACTCCACAGACAGAGGAGGACGTTCCTGAAAGTAAGAGGAAGAACGCATCCATCCCAGGTACAACGCTTGTGTATGTGGGGAGATGTGCTTTGCTACAAGGGTTTGTGATTAAATGATTATTTTTCTTAATTACTACATTTTGCAAGATCAGTATTATAATCTTTAAAGCAAAATTAGGAATGTCTTTGTCTGGACGCTTCCAAGTATGGGTCTGTTTAGTAAATATTATTAATTTGTTCCCTTAACCATAAACATCTGGAGGCTAGGAATACCTAATTTTTTGGGAATGCAGCCAAGCCTTATTTTCCTAACCCTCACTCAAAATGGAGTTGCCCTGGTTCAAATGCCTCTGACATATCTCCCCCTCTCTTTACAAGAGGACCCTTAATCCTAAGGATTGCAGAGGGATGAATATCCGTTTTCTGTAACTTCTTTAGGCTGAATAGGGGTGATGATACGCCTATTAGGATCTCTTGCATTCAGGACAGAGCGAAGCTCAGTCAGAGAGCATTGGTATGGTGAAGGCTGTTCATGACTCCGAGTTCCGGCAAAAGGTGATATATATCCCTTTCATTTCTTCTGAACAGGAGTCGGAGATCACTGATTGGCTCACAGGAATAAAAAGGATTAGTCTCAGCCTGTGGGACTTTGTAAGAGACAGGTTTAATTCAAGATAAGTGGCCCCAGCTGTTTATTCCCAGAAGTTTAACTGCAGTTGGGGTACTAAAGAGAACTTGATAGGGTCCCTTCCATTTGGGAGAAAGTTGATCTGCTGGAGATGCTTCCTTCCAAATTTTTAATAGGACCCAGTCTCCCACTGGGTTGTAACAAGATTCTTTTCCTTAGTGAAGGAAGGGCATCTTTGATTTCCATATTCAAGAAGTGCATTTTGCACTTGTCCTAAGTTGATCACATAAATCTTTTTTTTTTTTTTTTGAGAGAGAGTTTCACTCTTGTCACCCAGGCTGGAGTGCAATGATGCGATCTCGGCTCTCTGCAACCTCCACCTCCAAGGTTCAAGCGATTCTCCTGCCTCAGCCTCCTGAGTGGCTGGAATTACAGGTGCCCACCACCACACCCAGCTGATTTTCGTATTTTTAGTAGAGATGGGGTTTCATCATGTTGGCCAGGCTGACCTTGAACTCCTGACCTCAGGCGATCCATCCACCTCTGCCTTCCAAAGTGCTGGGATTATAGGTGTGAGCTACCATGCCCGGCCTGATTACAAAATTATGTAGCTTGAGAGTATCTATGTCTATTAGGAGGTCCGTAGTTATGAAAGACCTTCCATACATTATTTCAAAAGGGCTGAGCTGCAGATTTCACTTAGGGGCCACTCGAACCCATAATAAAGGTACAGGTAATAAAGACAGCCAGGTTTCTGATATCTGTGGGCATGGTTTAGCAAGAGTCCTTTTTAAGAGTTTGATTAGCTCTTTCTACTTCCCCCGAAGACTGTGACACTTCCTCCATGCCAAGAGAAGGCAGTAGCGAATTCCTAGGACTGAAGATGTGAAAGATGGGCCACTGTTGCTTTGTACGCTCTTAAGCAACCAAAATATAGGAATTATTTTTTTTTAGTAGGAGTTTAGAAACTTCAATTGCCTTTTCAGACTGGGTAGGAAAAGCCTCGATCCAACTTGTAAAGCTGTCATGAATGCTAATAAATATTTAAGACCTTTACATGGGGGCATCTGAGTATAATCTATTTGCCAGTCTTCACCAGGGTACGTTCCCTTGTGCTGAACAGGCCTTACTAGAGGAAGAGGTAAAGACTGGTTATTTGAGTTATTCCGGGCACATAGTTCACAGGCTCCAGGTACCTGCTTTACTGTTTTAAGTAAGCCTTTTCCAATAAGAAAGCCAGGACATTAATTGAAACTGGGAATCTGTTCCCCAGTGAGTAGAGTCATGCAAATGTTTAACTGTTTCCCACTGATTCGCACCTAGAAGTAACAGTTTGTTGTCCTGCTTCCCTGAGGCACAAAGCTACTTCCATCTGTAAACCATTCTACCTGACGATTATCTAGAGGCTCATCCTTTAAATCTACACAGCTGGAGTAAACGTGGTCCATAACTTGTATACAAGAATGATCTAGGTCACCTGTGGGTTCGGCAAACAGGTAGCTGGATTCAAAGTCTGGCATACTTTAAGTACTTTTTATTTTCTTTGCTATTTAGTTAGTTGAGATTGAGTTTCACCCTTGTCTCCCAGGCTGGAGTGCAGTGGCGTGACCTTGGCTCACTGCAACCTCCGTCTCCTGGGTTCAAGCAGATTCTCCTGCCCCAGCCTCCCAAGTAGCTGGGATTACAGGCACCTGCCACCACACCCAGCTAATTATTGTATTTTTAGTAGAGAGGTTTTACCATGTTGGCCAGGCTGGTTTTGAACTCCTGATCTCAGGTGATCCACCCGCCTTGGCCTTCCAAAGTGCTGGGATTACAGGCGTGAGATACCGTGCCCATCCATAATTTAAGTATTATATCAGAATGTTTAACAACAAAGCCTGACACTTATTCACAGGAAAGGAGAAGGAGCAATTTCTGTCTGCCTTGTGATTTCCAAAAGATACTACTGTTTGCAGCTGAGTTGCCAAATCTCAACGAGGGTGGGGCATTCAGGAGAAAACCACAGTCCCTGAAGCGCAGCTTACAGTATAGGTAAACGTCATCTATGGGCTCTCCATCTATCCCTTTGACTATACAGTTTTGGGGTGACAGAGGCCCATTATAATGGGTCCAAACAGAGTAAGCATTCCAAAAGGAAGTTAATATTCTTACCTGCCACATCAAAGGTTGCCCAAGGCTCCCCCAGAGATACGGCGAGTTGTCTGATAGGAGTGTGGTGGAAAGTCTCGGCCCCGTCACTCTTGGGCTCACCTGGCTATCTTGGCCAGCATTGGTTCAGGTACTGATGGCCACCTTTCGAATGCAGGACAATCCCTCTTCCAATGACCAGTTTTCTTACTGAGCACACTGATTGGTGCCCAAAGCATCTTGACTCAGATGCCTAGCTTTGGGCTTACCACCTTTCAGCTTCCCTTGTTCAGGCCAAGAGCCAAGAGGGCAGCCCCATGTGGGAGGTGAGCTTAAGGCTGAAGCCAAGAGCTGCACCTTGTGGGAGGTCCTTGCTCTTTCTGCTTCCTCTACTTTGTCCCTGTTATTAAAACCTAAAAATGCCATATCCAAAAGGAGTCTGGGGACCCACAGCTGCTATTTGTAGTTTCCTGCAGTTATCTGGGGCAGATTGGGTTATAAAAGGTACTCCCAAGAGGGTTCGTCCTTCCCTTGAGGCAGGATCAGTGTTAGTATATTTCCTGATTGCCTCAACTAAAGCTGGATTCTCATCTCTTTGCCCTGAGAAATGTCCTTAACCTTTTCATAGTTAACAGGCTTTTTCATACATTTCTTTATCCTTCAACAAACAGGTGGTCATATCTCTCCTCCTCAAGTTCTCACTGCCCCTTTGATAATTGTTAGGTTCATGACTACGCCAAATGTCATGCCAGGTTCCAGCCCCATCTGAGGTCCAAGGGGCGTGGGTGGATGGGGAGTAGAGAGCTGATAGAACATTCAAAGGACTATAAGCAAGTGAAATGTAGTTTTATCCAGCAGCTCTTTCATGAGCAGCTTTCTCGCACTAGCTCTCACACCATTCTCTCATCAGCAGCTTACTTACACTGCCCTGTGTCAGCTGCCTGAGCTGGCTGCTCCCACACGCAGCTGCGTGGCCAGTTCTCACTTGCTTTCAGGATCAGCAGCTTAACTCTTTCTCTCTCTGGGCCTGAGCACGAGTCGTGCCATGCCGTGCCGAGCCGTGCCCTGGCTCCTATCTGTCTGCAAGATGGACAGCTCTGGTTCTTTCTCTCTGTTTCTCTGGGCACCAGTGTGCCGGCATGAGAGCCATGTCAAGCCATGCCCCAGAGTGCCTGCACAGCATTAACAGGGCACTTACACCTTTCACAGACAATAGTGACTGCAAGGCAAGTATGAACTTCACAAACAGTTATATAACAAGTGGCATATGCGCCTGCACCCTAAACTTGCTGAGTTACTTTGGCCTGGATGTCTACCTATTGTTGACCAAAGCACATCCATGTACCTTCCAATAGTTCAACTCTGGATCTTGATCTGGAACTGCTATACCTTTACATAGAACCAAATCAGACATAGAAAAGGGGACACGTACTCTCACAGTGCCTTCTCCCCCATTTGCCACCTCTCTAAGTAGACAAAGGTTTCTTTGGAGGCTGATGGGAGGCTCCACTGCGAGTAGTCCTCACTGCGCTCAGTTCCTCAGGGAGTGGTGGGTATAAAGTGGGACTTGACTAGGAAGGAGGAGGGGATGAAGGGTTCTCAATAGAACTTTCAGGTGGAATGGAGAAAGGACGGACACATCTGAACTTTCAGAGCTGTTGAAGGAGGTTCTGTTCCACCCAAACCTGCCTGCTGAACTGGGTCGGGGGGGCTTGCATTAAGGAATCATCTCGTATGTCTAGCTCCTTTTCCTCTCATCAGACATGCACACGCATGCCACAGGGTTTTATCCTGACTGAGCAGCAAAAATGCTTAAACATTTGGTATTTCATACCATTTTCCCTCCTGCTTACAAAACAAATTGAAGTACAGTATTAAAGACCGTAGTTCCAGTAGGAGGCCATTTCTCTTGGTTTTCCAAATAATACGGAGGCCAAACAGTATTACATGGAGACACCAGTTTTTGCCAGGTGAGGTGGCTCACACCTGTAATCCCAGCACTTTGCGGGGCCCAGGCGGGCAGATCACCTGAGGTTAGGAGTTCAAGACCAGCCTGACCAACATGGAGAAACCCCATCTTTACTAAAAACAGAAAAATTAGCCAGGTATGGTGGCATATACCTGTAATCCCAGCTATCAGGAGGCTGAGGCAGGAGAATGGCTTGAATCCAGGAGGCAGAGGTTGCAGTGAGCCAAGATTGCGCCATTGTACTCCAGCCTGGGCAACAAGAACAAAACTCCATCTCAAAAAAAAAAAAAAAAACATCAGTTTTCTCTTCTTAAGCCCATTCAATTTAAACTGGTCCCAGTGTTCAGGAATATATCTTAGTGGAAAGTTCTTTGGAATCAGTGCCATGGTTCCCACGAAGGAGGCAGGTGATGTTGAAAGTTCCAAACCTGCGAGATTGTATTGCCCCTGGCAGAGCTCCATCAAAAAGTGAGGTTGTTAAGGCCAGCTGTATTAATGAGGGGATCCCTGCCAAAAATTGAATTCTCTTATTCACATTTTCCAAATAACATAAGTGAGCCAACTCATGAATCTCAGATAAACCACAACATGGATGTTGACAAAAATGTGAAATAAGGCAAAGGAAATGAAGAGGATTGCGATGGGAATGACCAGAGCAAGCAGGTTCTGGCCAATAGCAAGCAGTGTGGATTGGACAAGCAAAGCTGGTCCAAGACAAATTTTTGAGTGTGAAACAAAACGAGGAGAAAATTCCCCTGAACTTCATCCTAGTGCTTCTCCTTCACAAGCAGACGGATGGAAATCGGGAGGCGCTTAGGAAAAGAGCAAATTAAAATCCATAAGACTAGTTAAATAAAGTCTGCTGAAAATGACAGCGAAACAGAGACAGCCACCAAGAAATTGATTTATGCAGCAAAGAGGACAAGGCATATTAATACAAAGAGCATAGCCTGCAGTGCCAAACACATTTTTAGCCAAGAGGGACTTTACCTCTAACCCCCAAATCATAGAAGGGATTCTAACCCTCCTAAGCTGGGCCTCTAACCCCAAATCAGTCAAGCATCCTTGGCTTTTATTAAGAAGGACCTCAGCTGACGCCCTTTTCGGCCTCAGCCCACCTGCACTCAGGTGAATTAAAAAAATAAATAAATAAAAAAAGAGCCGCTAACCCACTCTCTTAGGAGAGACTCTACCTCCCTTAAGTTGGGACTCTAACCCAATTCCATTATTATGTTTTTTTTGAGTCAGAGTCTCACTGTGCTGCCCAGGCTGGAGTTAAATGGCGCAATCTCGGCTCACTGCAACCTCCACCTCCTGGGTTGAAGCGATTCTCTTGCCTCAGCCTCCCAAGTAGCTCGGATTACAGGCATCTGCCACCACGCCTGGCTAATTTTTGTATTTTTAGTAGAGATGGGGTTTCACCATACTGGCCAGGCTGGTCTCTTGGCCAAGCTGGTCTCGAACTCCTGACCTTGTGATCCACTTGCCTTGGCCTTCCAAGGTGCTGGATTTACAGGCCTGAGCCACCGCACCAGCCCCAATCCCATTCTTTACCCAGGAACCCCACCACTTACCTAAACTGGCCCAATCAGTGCTGTAGTCTATTCCTTTGGGTTGGAGGGTTTCTTCGGCATCGTCCCCTCAGAGTTAAGACCAGCCTGGCCAACACAGTGAAACCCCTTCTCTACTAAAAATACAAAAATTAGCCGTTAGATGTTATAGGACCCCAACATTTACCCAAAAGTAGCCTTTGAGGCAGTTTCTGCACTATAGTCCCTTCTGTGGTCTCCAGAAATACGTTACAGGAAAGGGGTCCCAGTCCAGACCCCAAGAGAGGGTTCTTGGATCTCGCACAAGAAAGAATTCAGGGTGATCCCGCAGTGCAAAGCAAAAGCAAGTTTATTAAGACAGTGAAGTGATGAAAGGACTGCTACTCCATAGATAGAGCTACTTTGGGACCGTCCTGAAAGTGAGAAGAGGAATGTACCCACCCTCGGTACAATGCTGGTATATATGGGGAGATGTGCTCTGCCACAAAGGTTTGTGATAGAGGATAAATTTTCTTAATTACTGTATTTTGCAAGAATCAGTATTATCTTTAAAACCTTTGTCATCCACGGACAACTGTCTTCGTCCTCTTCAGATGGTGGTTTTATGATCAGCTATGAGACTCTAACAGGTGCTCTTGAATGCAGGCTTCTGATAACTTTGGAGATTGTGACATCAGAATAGAGGAAAAACTGTAGGAGTCATGGGGACCTGAGAGGGGCTTGAATTCTAAATAATTACCAGCCATTATTCCAGAGATCATAAGATTTGCAACTTCCCCAATTACTAGGATTGGCCTTTAAAAATGTCTCCAGGTTTTTGCATTTCTGACAACCTGATGGCCCCACCTGGACCTGCCAATCAGTCCTCTGACCCCCCCCCCCCCCCCCCCCCAGGAAGTGACTCAGTGTAAGAGAACAGCTTCAACTCCCTATGATTTCATATCTGAGCCAACCAATCAGTGCTCCTGACTCACTGGTCACCTACCCCCCAAATAATTAAAAACTCTAATCCCCAATTCTCGGGTACACTTCTTTGAGTAATAATAAAACTCCAGTCTTTCATACAACCAACTCTGCGTGAATTAAACTCTTTCTCTATTGCAATTAACCTGTCTTGATAAATTGGCTCTGTCTAGGCACTGGACAAGGAGAACCTGATGGATAGTTATAGCTGCTACAAAAATTTTTTTAGAAATTAGCCAGGTATGGTGGCATGTGGCTGTGGTCCCAGTTACTCAGGAGGCCAACATGGGAGGATCACTTGGGCCCATGGATTCTAGGCTGCAGTGAGGTATGATGGTGCCACTGCAATCTAGCCTAGGCAACAGAGTGAGACTCTGTCTGCAAAAAAAAAAAAATTTTAATTAAATTAAATTTAAAAAATTAAAAACTTTATTTATTTTTTCTTGAAACAGACTTTCACTCCAGACTAGAGTGCAGTGGCGTGATCTCAGCTCACCACAACCTCCGCCTCTCAGGTTTAAGCAATTCTCCTGCCTCAGCCTCCCGAGAGGTTGGGACTATAGGCGCATGCCACCATGCCCAGCTAATTTTTGTATTTTTAGTAGAGACGGGGTTTCACTATGTTGGCCAGGCTGGTCTTGAACTCCTGACCTCAAGTGATCCACTCACCTAAGCCTCCCAAAGTGCTGGGATTTCTGGCATGAAGCCACTGCGCCAGGCCTATAGCAAATTTCTTTTTAAAATTTTTAGGCCACACACAGTGGCTCATGCCTGTAATCTCAACACTTTGGGAAGCTGAGGTGGGCAGATCACCTGAGGTTGAGAGTTCAAGACCAGCCTGACCAACATGGAGAAGCCCTGTCTCAACTAAAAATACAAAAAAATTAGCCAGATGTGGTGGCACATACCTGTAATCCCAGCTACTCAGAAGGCTGAGGCAGGAGAATCACTTGAACCCAGGAAGCAGAGGTTGCGGTGAGCCGAGATCACGCCATTGCACTCCATCCTGGGCAACAAGAGCAAAACTCTGTCTTAAAAAATAAATAAACAATTTCCCTTTTGATTACATTTAAGTAAAACAAGTTTTGTTGTTGTTTTTGAGAATATTAACCAGACGTTTCTCTCCAGGGCTCCAGTGAAGCCAATGATAAAGTGGTTTTCTGCTTCCCTGGTGGGGGTGTTCCCAGACGGGCGTGAGAGGGAGGCACCCGTGGATTTTTCGCTCTTTGTTGCCCGGGCTGGAGTGCAATGGCATCTCGGCTCACCGCAACCTCTGCCTCCCCGGTTCAAGCAATTCTCTCGCCTCAGCCTCCTAAATAGCTAGGACTATAGATGTACGCCTGGCTAATTTTTGTATTTTTTGGTAGAGATGGGGTTTTACTATGTTGGCCAGGCTGGTCTTGAACTCCTGACCTCAAGGGATTTGACCACCTCAGCTTCCCAAAGTGCTGGGATTACAGACGTGAGCCATAATGCCCAGCTAGCATCCAATTTTTATGATTTGTAAATTTAACTACCCAGAAAACCAGGATAAGGACTCAGGTTAATACTCAGACCCATCAGGGTAAAAGAAAAATGCAGTGAAACATTTTGTTATTATATACCATGCAATTGTTTCCAATTAGCCCAGGATTCATGTTGCATGTTATAGAACACAAAGTATCTCTAAACAGTCTAGAAAGACTTCTCCTACAATATACTTCATAATTATATCATTGCTGCTGATTCGTAATTTCTGTTATAAACAAGTTTGCTGAGAGGTTCATAACTCCGCTTTAGCTTCCATAAAGCGTCTTTTTGGCAGGTACGAGTTGAATTGGATGCAACTCCTCACTCTAAATTAAGTGAGAACTTGTTAAGTCACTTTATTTAGATCAAGGAGGGATTTTATCAGTTTTTGGAGAGGGTACAGATGCTTTTTGGTCCTGCCACTTCCTATAGCTATAGACAGCTATTTTATCAGGAGAAACCGGCCCCCAGGGGTAAACCCTGCTGAAAACTGGAGGGTGCCTCTCCTCTGGGATGCAGGTGGCTGGGAACCTGCTGTTCTGCAGTCTGCGTGGGGAGAGCTGAAGCCTGAGACGTGCCCCTGGCTCTTCCCTGCTCCCTGGCCAGGCTCACTGCAGTTTGGCGCTAGCATGGGATGGTCTGAAATGTCAGCAGGCCTGGGTTTCTTGGCCACACACCCTCCAGACTCCCACATCTTCAGTCCTTGCCTTCTGCAGAGTTTGGCTAGAAGAATTGTAGGGGCCCTTGTGAGAGGGTCACATCATCTTCTGGCCAATCTGAGTGGCTAGTAACTCTGCCATTGTCCCAAAGTGACCAGTGACTGTGACAAATGAAACATAATCTGTCAGGCCAGGTGTGCTGGCTCATGCCTGTAATTCCAGCACTTTGGGAGGCTAAGGCAGGAGGATCACTGGAGCTCAGGAGTTCGAGACCAGTCTGGGCAACATAGTGAGACCAGCCCCTGTCTCTAGAAAAAGAAAAAAAAGCCAAGTGTAGTGGTGTGCACCTGTAGTCCCAGTTACTCGGGAGGCTGAGGTGGGAGGATCACTTGAGCCCAGTAGGTAGAGGCTGCAGTGAGCCGTGATTGTGCCACTGCACTCCAGCCTGGTAACAGAGAGAGACCCTGTCTCAAAATAAAGACAAAAAGAAAAAAACACAGTCACTGATTTTGAAATATAAAGCCAAAGAATTTCATCCAGACTCTGTTAGCCAGAAGTTTCTCTTGAGGGCTCCAGTGAAGCCACTGATAAAGTGGTTTTCTGCTTCCCTGATGGGGGTGTTCCCAGATGGGTGGGAGGGGAAGGCACCCGTGGATACCTTTTGTTTTTGTTTATCTTTTTGAGCATTTTTGTTCCTCCGGCAGCAAATCAATGACTGCCCAAGGGACAAGGGACAGCTGCAGCTCTGAGTCATTTTTGTGTGCTCACATTTTCACGTTCATGCAGAAATAATTCCTCTGCTTGTTAACAACCTGGCGATTCCACCTCTCACTGCTCTGGATGCTGAGTCCTAGGTGTTGCAGCGGCTGCAGTTTCCTGGGCTGGGGCCTTTCCTCCTTCTGTTTCATCTGCAGAAACCCCATTCCTGTTTTCAACTGCCAATTTCAGATTCAAAATGCCCATCTTTCCAGCTCCTCTCATTTCTGCTACACCTTCCCTCCCTCTGTGATCTACCCACTCACTGGGCAGTGTGCACCTTGAAAATAAGACCTGTGGCCGGGCCCAGTGGCTCACACCTGTAATCCTAGCACTTTCGGAGGCTGAGGCAGGTGGATCACCTGAGGTCAGGAGTTCGAGACCAGCCTGACCAATATGGTGAAACCCCGTCTTTAAAAAAGAAAAAAAAAAAACTTAAAAAAAAAAAAAGAAGAGAAAATAAGACCTGTGTTACCTCTGGCCTGGATACCCCGCCAGGGGGCTGAATTTATCATTTGTTGAATTAAACCAAATTGTATCCACTTTTGCTTTTTCATTGTCCCCTCATTTGAACCCTTAGCTTTGATCTTGGCTACTCTGGACTTTCTATTCATTCATCTCTTCATTCATGGAACATGTATTGAGTACTTTCTAAGGGTCAGGCGCCAGTCTAGGCACTGGGGAGGTCTCAGTGAACAAAACTCTGTCCCAGATGCCAAGAAGACCCCAGTGCAAGGGGAGGGCTGGGCAGGAGTACAGGGCCTGCTGTGGGAGGGGCTGCAGATCTACTGGGAGAAGGCAGGAGGCTTTCCAGGGCAGGCAGTGTCCATGCTGGGACTCCTGGAAGCTGGAGTCTGGTCCCTGAGGGGCCCTGTGCCCTCCTGCTCTCCTCTCTTATCCTCTGCTATTCCTTGTCTCTCTTTTTCAATGTTGTGGGAAGTAGAAAAGTTTCTCTTTAAAGTTTCCTTTCTTGTTAAAGAATAAATTTGCTAATAACTCTTTAAGCCCTATCCTATGTAGCTGTTAAACATGCCATGCTTATAGGCATGTAGTATATTCTATATCCTTGTGCTCACAGGCATGTCCCAGCTCACCATTGCCTTTGCCTGTTTAAAAAAGTTTTAAGTTGTTAGCCAATTAAGTTTTAGTTTAGGTTGTGGGGTCTGGCTCCAGCCAACAGAGATCAGACATAGCAGCAAGGACTACCTCAAATGCGTAAGGGATAAATATGTCTGCTTTTCCTTTGTTCGTTGTACTCCTGTGGCAAAATGGCTAGTGAGGGTACCCTTCCTGCAGTCCAGGAAGTAAAAATTGCTTACTGAGGGATTCTTTGTCTCAGTGCTGATTTTTCTTTGTGGCACCAAGCATCTGTTTCCAACAAGTGTCAATGACATTGGCAAGGTTTTGTCCTGGACCTTGTCCTCCTTCCTGGCTGGCTCTCACCTCAATGCAGGTGACTTCTTGCCATGTCTCTAAGCCCCAGGCTTCTCCTGAAAGCCCCAGGCTTCTCCTGCTATACCTTCTAACAGCAGGCCGGATCCAGTCTCCTCCAAATGTTCTTCTGTTTCCCCATAATTCAGCACATCTGAAACAGAATGTGGCATTTCTCTTCTGAGTTCCTGCTCCTAAGACATTCAGGTGGTTATGTTCCAGAGGCTGGATCTGGAATCAGGTAGAAGGCATTGCTGCTGGTTTCTGTCTTTTTACACAACCCAGTCCAAATTCTACCCGAGCCGTATTCTCTCTACTCACAGACATTCCTTGGTGAGAAACATAATCATACTGTTGGATTATTTGTCTCTGTTTTTTATTTTGTTTTGTTTTTAGGGACAGAATCTTGCTTTGTCACCCAGGCTGGAGTGCAGTGGCACCATTATAGCTCACTATATCCTCCAACCCCTCGGCTCAAGCCCTTCTCCCATCTCAGCCTCCTGAGCAGCTGGGATCACAGGTGCACGCCACTACACCTGGCTAACATTTTAATTTTTTGTAGAGGTGGGAATCTCACTATGTTGACCAGGCTGATCTCGAACTCGTGGCCGCAGGTAATTCTCCTGCCTCATCATCCCACAGCACTGAGATTGTAGGCCTGAGCCACTGCACCTGGCCTCTTTGTCTCTGTTCTTGGTTTCTATCATGTTATATCAAGAAGTAACTTACTTCTCAGAGGTGGCCTAACAACTGCGTGGGGCGGGCGGCTGCAGCTGAGCCCTGTTGTCTGGATGCCAGCCGCCTCTGGCAGTTTAGGGGAGTTGTTCATATTTTTCACCAAGAACTTCCAGCCCCCTGCATCTCCCAGGACATGGTAGAAATGCATTTTGGACCCTCTTGTGGTTGGGTGGGGTCGTGTCACGTGTTCTGGCCAATGAGTACCGAGTGGAACGAAGTACCGTGTGTCCCTGGCTGTGGCATTTCATTTGCATGCAAGAGCCTTCCAAGACTCCCTTTTCCATGGTGACTGGCAATGTTTGAGATGACAGCTGCTTCCCCAGCCTGGGTCCCAGAATGAGGAGACATGACACCGTGGCCCCAGCCAACCCATGATACACACAGAGCTTGAGTGAGAAATAAACCTTTGTTATTATAAACCACTGAGGTGGGGGCTGTTCGCACCTGACTGGTATGAAATGAAGCTCTATTTAGCACCTTTTATATTTCAAGTAGGCATGAGTTTTTATAAGTAAATAGCTGACATATCCATTTCCATAAACATTGTAAATGAAATGCCCGAAAGCAATAGGTTTCTCTTCAAACAATGGTTGAAAATATATGCAGTGATAGCATATTTTACACAAACCTAACCTGGGTGAAAGCAATGTGTGTTCCATACTTAATAAGTTAGGTTTATTTAAGAGACCACACTGATTGTTAAGTCCGCCTTAAGCTCTAGCTGCCTCTGTTGGGACACAGCACTTACTTGACCTACTGAGCCAGCACGTGGTGGCTGCCCCCGGCCCCTTTGTCCCCACTGTCACTCACTCTGATAATTCAGAAGCCTGTTTCAACTGGTGTCACCCCTCTGATCTTTCTTTTTCTTTTTCTTCTTTTGAGACAGTATTTCGTTCTTGTTGCCCAGGCTGGAGTGCAATGATGGTCTCGGCTCACTGCAACCTCCACCTCCTGGGTTCAAGTGATTCTCCTGCCTTAGCCTCCAAAGTAGCTGCGACTATAGACATGCACCACCACGCCCAGCTAATTTTGTATTTTTAGTAGAGACAGGATTTCACCATGTTGGTCAGGCTGGTCTTGAACTCCTGACCTCAGGTGATCCACCCGCCTCGACCTCCCAAAGTGCTGGGATTACAGGCGTGAGCCACCGCCCCCAGCACCCTCTGGCTTTTCATTTTCCTCATGCCAATGTGGCACTGAAGTTTCCAGTTAGAAGGGTCCCTCATGGTCACATACCAAGAACAGAGGAAGGGAAACTCGTGTGGCCGTCATTTAAGGGCAGAGGACAGATGCTTGGGATCTGAGCAAGAACAGTCTTTGCAGATACTAACATGGACCAGGCCTCATCCCCTCAGCCTGGAGTGCGGCCCCGGCTGCCTGGGCTTCCCCCACCCTTGGGGCTTTGCTCAAATGCAGCCCTTTCCCCCAGCGAGGCCTACCCTGAACCCTAGATTTAAAATTGCACCCGCTCCCTTGCGTTGCTTAACATTCTGCGTCCCCTGCCTGTGTATCCTGCACAGCACTGTCTCCTGAGCACACACCATATCATTTCCTAATTTATTATAGTTATTGTTTCTTTCCCTCTCTCCTAGAACATGAGCACTACAAAAGCAGAAAACTTTGTGGTTTTGTGTCTTGCACCCCAACAGGCTGTCCAGGCTGTTGTCCAGAATAGTGCCTGGCACAAAAGAGACAATAAATATTTGTTGAGGCTGGGCACAGTGGCTCACGTCTGTAATCCCAGCACTTAGGGAGGCCAAGGTGGATGGATCGCCTGAGGTAACGAGACCAGCCTGGTCAACATGGTGAAACCCCATCTCTACTAAAAATACAAAAATTAGTGTGGTGGCAGACTCCTGTAATCCCAGCTACTCAGGAGGCTGAGGCAAGTTCATCCAGCTTGAACCTAGGAGGCGGAGGTTGCAGTGAGCTGAGATCACGGCACTGCACTCCAGCCTGGGTGACAAAGCAAGACTCCATCTCACTAATAATAATAATAATAAATAATAAATATTTGTTGAATGAATAAGTAGGGTGGGTCCCAGGCATTGGTGATTTTGCTGGGCTCCCCAGGTGGTCCCAAGCAGAGCAGGGTGGACAGCCACTGCCCTGCAGGCCTTCATTCACCTGCAGTGTGCAGAGTGCTTGCCCTTTTCTCAATTTGATCCAAATGGCCAAGCATTTTTTGGTTTCTTCCTGCCAAGCAAGGACAGTATCCCTGCCACAGCCTTGGGAAAGAAAGAAGATGGAGTCTTTGGGAGCCCCTGAGAGCCTCTCGCTATCTGTTCGTGTTTTAAATGGACACACACCAAAAAGAAACACAAATAGTGGTGATATGGAACAATTTTTAGTGACTACTAAATTTGGCATTGCAAGTGGAGGACAGTTTTTCTCTCTAATTTCATCTCCTGAGCAGAGGTGTCCCTGGCTGCCTATGGTGGTCAGAGCAGCATCGGATGCCTGGGGTGGCAGTGGTCTTGTTCTGAACCTTGGAGTAGCAACAGGGAGACACAGTGTCATGATATAATTTGTCCTTTGCAAGAGAGGACAGACACATCACTGTTGGCGAGCACACAGACCCTTTGCTAAATTTTTATTTTAAAATTTATTTAAAGAGTACCATTTGCTGTAGGGCACAGTGGCTCACACCTGTAATCCCAGCAGTTTGGGAGGCTGAGGTGGGCGGATCTCCTGAGTTCAGGAGTTTGAGACCAGCCTGACCAACGTGGAGAAAGCTTGTCTCTACTAAAAATACAAAATTAGCTGGGCATGGTGGTGTGTGCCTGTAACCCCAGCTACTCGGGAGGCGGCTGAGGCACGAGAATCACTTGAACCTGGGAGTTGGGAGATGTAGTGAGCCGAGAGTGCGCCCTTGCACTCCAGCCTGGGCAACAGGAGCGAGACTCCATCTCAAAGAAAAGAAAAAACAAATTAGCCAGGCATGGTGGCGCCTGCTTGTAATCCCAGCTACTACTTGGGAGGCTGAGGCAGGAGAATCGCTTGCACCTGGGAGGCAGAGGTTTCGGTGAGCTGAGATCGCACCACTACCCTCCAGCCTGGGTCACAGAGTGACATCCTGTCTCTAAATAAACAAATAGTGCCATTTGCTAATAATTTTTTGCCAGATTGTGTTACAGTGTTTTTTATTTGTTTGTTTCTTTGAGACAGAGTCTTGCTCTGTTGCTCAGGCTGGAGTGCAGTTGCACAGTCTCATTTCACCTGCAACCTCCGCCTCCTGGGTTCAAGTGATTCTCGTGCCGCAACCTCCCTGAGTAACTGGGATTACAGGTGTGAGCCACCATGCCCAGCCTGAATCTCATTACTTTCTAAGTAATGTATTTGATTAGTGGGTGGCTTGGTAATAATAATAATAAAATAACCACTATATTTTGATCCCTTACATTGTGGTAAGAGATATCATCTTCTCCTAATTCTTAACAACTATCAAAGGGAGTTATTTTTACTCCATTTTGCAGAGAAGCACAGATAAGTTATTTACTGAAAGTCACACAGTTATTTTAACCACGGGATCTGGGTTCAAACCAGGTTTTCTGACTTCAAAATCTGTGCTCTTAATTGCTCTACTCTTTTCAAATGTGCTCTTGTCAATAGAGAACAGCGTTGGTTCTCTTCTTTTCCCTGGTCGGAGGAGCCCTATGCTTCCTACTGCCCTTGTGTGACTATGTTACCGTTTCTGGGACTGTGCTACCATTTGTAACCAACGGGCTGTGCGTGGAACTTCCAGGCAGAGGCATTTAAAAGCAAGTATGAGTTCTCTACGCTCTTTTTCCCTGTTGTAGTAATTTGGAAGCAATGGTCAGTTATGGTGAAGTTATAAGATAAAAGGTGAGCCAGGCGTGGTGGCTCATGCCTGTAATCCCAGCACTGTGAGAGGTCGAAGTTGGCAGATCACCTGAGGTCAGCAGTTTGAGACCAGCCTGGCCAACATGGTGAAACCCCATCTCTACCAAAAATAGCAAAAAATTAGTCCGGTGTGGTGACCAGCACCTGTAGTCCCAGCTACTTGGGAGGCTGAGACAGGAGAATTGCTTGAACCCGGGAGGCAGACGTTGCAGTGAGCTGAGATCCCGCCATTGCACTTCAGCCTGGGCAGTGAGAGTGAGACTCTGTCTCAAAAAAGCCAAAAATACAAAAAAAAAAAAAACCATGAAAGTCACCCTGGATCCCTAAGTCACCACATGGCAAATAGCTGTCCTGGCCTGCATTGAACTTTGAATGAGCAAGATACAAACTTTTGCCAGGCATGGTAGCTCATGCCTGTAATCCTAGCACTGTGGGAGGCCGAGGTGGGTGGATCACCTGAGATCTGGAGTTTGAGACCAGCCTGGCTAACATGGTGAAATCCCATCTCTACTAAAAATACAAAAAATTAGCTGGGTGTGGTGGCAAGTGCCTGTAATCCCAGTTACTGGGAAGCTGAGGCATGAGAATCACTTTAACGCAGCGGGCGGAGGTTGCGGTGAGCTGAGACTGTGTCATTGCACTCCAACCTGGGCAACAAGAGCAAAACTCTGTCTCAAAAAAAAAAAGTTTATGTGTTAAGCTGCTGAGAGTTCAAGCGCTGTTTGTTCTTGTGGTGTAGGCTACCCCATCCTATGAAAGCTGACTATCAGTGCCTCCATTTATTATTATTTTCATGTTTGTTTTATATTTTTTTCTTCAACTTTTCAGTTCAGGGTTATGTGTGCGGGGTGTGCAGGGTTGTCACACAGGTAAACGTGTGCCATGATACTTTACTGCGCAGATCATCTCATCACCTAACTATGAAGCCCAGCACTGTTAGTTATTCCTCCCCCAACCCCCACAGGTGCCCAGTGTGAGCTGTTGTGCCCAGGTGTCCATGTGTTCTCATCATTCAGCTCCCACTTCTAAGTGAGAACATGTGGCGTTTTGTTTTCTGTTTCTGTGTTAGTTCGCTGCAGATAATGGCTTCCAGCTCCATCCATGTCCCTACAAAGGACATGATCTCATTCCTATTTATGGCTGCTTTGCCTTTATTTATTTTCCTCTGGATTGGAGTTTTGCCCTCTAGGGCTGTACATAAGGATATGCCACATTATCTTACTGTCAGACACTTGCCAGATTGTTTTATTTGCTGTTACCTTCTATGAGTTAGTCTTGTGGTATTGATTAGTTACGATCTCCTTAGCTGGTCAGATACGGTGTTTTATATTTCTTTCTTGTTGTTATTTATCTGAGACAGGGTCTCATCTGTCGCCCAGTCTGGAGTGCAATGGTGTGATCTCAGCTCTCTTTAACTTCTGTCTCCCAGGCTCGAGGGATCTTCCCACCTCAGCCTCCAGAGTAGCTGGGACTAGACTACAGGGGCACGCCACCACACTCAGCTAATTTGTTTTTAGAGACAGGGTCTCACTAATGTTGCCTGGGCTGGTCTTGAGCCCCTGGCCTCGAGCAGTCCTTCTGCCTCGGCCTCTCGAAGAGCTGGGATTATAGGCATGAGCCCCTGGGCCTGGCCTATATTTATTCTTTATCCTGGAAGCTCTAAACACAAAGTGCTATAGCAGTCCCGGTGAATTACTGGATCTATATTATCCAGAAAAAAAAACTATTTGCATTTACTCTAGTTTTAAAAAGTTAATATTCAGGAGACTTTTAAGTTCAGTTGAAACCCCTATTTTATTTATAAATCTAGGTAATTTTAGCAATTACTTTTAAGGAGTTTTAAAATAATAATTTAGTCCCATTTACACATTCAGTTAAATGCCTTCAACCATTTAAAACTTCATTTATAAATTTAATATACTCTATTTCCTTTTAAAAATATATACTTCAATACAAAAATTAGCTGGGTGTGGTGGCACATGCCTGTGATTCCAGCTACTCAGTAGGCTGAGGTGGGAGAACCACTTGAACCTGGGAGTCGGAGGTTGTAGTGAGCAGAGATTTCGCCACTGCACTCCAGCGTGGGCGACAGAGCACTACTCCGTCTCAAAAAAAGAAAAAAAGAGAAAAGAAATGGAAAGTACATCACTGACAAATGCTCCCAAGTACCTAATTTTTATAAATCTAATAAATATATTGCTCTGGTGATCCTAATTTCCCTTAAATGTTTTACTACTGTGTTTAAATTTAGTAAGGTTTTTAGTTAAAAACCACAAATCAACTTGATGACATGTTTTTGATACAAACACAAACTCATAGAAAAGTTGAAAGTACAGTACAAGAAATGTTTTTTGTTTTTTGTTTTTGTTTTGAGATGGAATCTCGCTCTGGGTGGCACAATCTTGGCTCATTGTGGCCTCCACCTCCTGGGTTCAAGCGATTCTCCTGCCTCAGCCTCCTGAGCAGCTAGTATTCCAGGTGCCCACCATCACATGCCTGGCTAATTTTTTTTTTTATTGCATTTTAGGTTTTGGGGTGCATGTGAAGAACATGCAAGACTGTTGCATAGGTACACACATGGCACTGTGATTTGCTGCCTTCCTCCCCATTACCTATATCTGGCATTTCTCCCCATGCTATCTCTCCCCAACTCCCCACCCCCCACTATCCCTCCCCTATTTCCCCCCGACAGACCCCAGTGTGTGATGCTCCCCTCCCTGTGTCCATGTGTTCACATTGTTCAACACCCGCCTATGAGTGAGAACATGCGGTGTTTGATTTTCTGTTCTTGTGTCAGTTTGCTGAGAACGATGGTTTCCAGATTCATCCATGTCCCTACAAAGGACATGAACTCATCATTTTTATGGCTGCATAATATTCCAT
>CAUYQU010085675.1:0-30545 GCA_963574635.1 Cheracebus regulus
GGGAACTTTTCCCAACAAACCCGTGACTCCTATACTTTTAAAAAAAAAAAAAAAAAAAAAAAAAAAAAAAAAAAAAAAAGAAAGAAAAAAAGAAAAAAGAAAAAGAAAGAAAAATGTTGTGGTAAAATACATATAAGATAAAAATTTACCATTTTGATTTTTTTTTTTTTGAGACGAAGTCTTGCTCCGTCTCCCACGTGAGTGCAGTGGTGTGATCACAGCTCACTGCAGCCTCAACCTCCTGGGCTCAAGTGAGCCTCCCATCTCAGCCTCTTGAGTAGCTGGGACTAAAGGCACATGCCACCATGACCACTAGTTTGTTGTATTTTTAGTACAGATGGGATTGTCGCTGTTGTCCAGGCTGGTCTCAAACTCCTGGGCTCAAGTGATCCGCCTGCATCAGACTCCCAGAGTGCTGGGAATGGTGTGAGCCACCATGCTCGGCCCATTTTAAGCATTTTAAAGTGTACAATTTAGTGGCATTAAGTATGTTCACAATGCTGTACAACCATCATCACTGTTCACTTCCAGAACTTTTTCATCATCCCAAAGAGAAATTCCACCCATTAAACACTAACTCCCAATGTCCCCTTCCCCACCCTGGGGTACCCTCTATCCTATGTTTTGCCCCTATGAGTTGGCCTATTCTAGGTGCCTCATAAAAGTAGAATCTATGTTATGTGTTCCACGTCTGGCGTCTTTCCCTCAAGATAACGTTTTCAAGATTCAGCTGTAGCTGGTATCAGAACCTAATTTCTTTTCCTTTTTTTGAGACTGTTTTACTCTTGTCACCCAAGCTGGAGTACAATGGCATGATCTTGGCTCACTGCAACCTCCGCCTCCTGGGTTCAAGCGATTCTCCTGCCTCAGCCTCCTGAGTAGCTGGGACTACAGGCACCTTCCACAATACCTGGTGGCTAATTTTTGTATTTTTTTTTGTAGAGATGGGGTCTCACTGTGTTTTTCAGGCTGGTCTTCAACTCCTGAGCTCAAGTAGTCTGCCTGCCTCTGCCTCCCAAAGTGCTGGGACTCCAGGTGTGAGCACTACGCCTGGCCAGTAGTTGGTTCTTGTTCTGCTGCTGAGTAGTAGCATTCTGTTGTATGGATGTACCAAATTTTGTTTATTCATCACCGGTTGATAGATATTTATTTCTAATTTGGGGCTACTGTGAATATTGATGCTGTGATCATTTGTATACAAGTCTTGGAGGGGACATATGCTTTCATTCCTCTTGGGGAGATACTTTAAGGAGTGGAATTACTGGGTCTGTTTTTTATTTGAGATGGAGTCTTGCTCTGTCACCAGGCTGGAGTGCGGTGGTGTGCTCTTGGCTCACTGTAACCTCCGCCTCCCAGGTTCAAGCGATTCTCCTGTCTCAGCCTCCCGAGTGCTGGGATTACAGGCACACGCCACCACACCCAGCTAATTTTTGTATTTTTAGTAGAGATGGGGTTTCAGCATGTTGGCCAGAACGGTCTTGATTTCTTGACCTTATGATCTCCCTGCCTGTCCCTCCCAAAGTGCTGGGATTACAGCCATGAGCCACTGCACTCGGCTGCTGGGTCTTATATTAAATTCATGTTAAACTTGCAAAGAAATTGCCAGGCTGTTTTCCAAAGTAGTTCTTGCATTTTTCACTCTCACTCGGAACGTATGAGGGTTTTGGCTTTGCCACATCCTTGCCATTACTTGGTATTATCCGTCTGTTTATAACTATTCTAATGGGCGTGTGGTGGTATCTCACTGTGGTTTTAGTTTACATTTCCTGTACTCTTTTAAAACTGCTTTCCATTACAAATGTGTCGTGTTGTGCTGTTTTATGTATGAAACTTCTGCTAACCTGTGAGCTGCTCTATCTGGCCCAGTGATCTAGTATTGTGCCTAGGAGTAGGGTACATGGAAAATACTTAGGGTTTGTTGAGTGAATGAGCAAAGTGATACTTAGTAGGAGTGGCTGATTCTCAAATATTTTAGGTAACAGAAAACACTGTTGAATCAGCTCTTGAGATGATGTACCAGTCAAATCTCTTCCCCTGAACAAACTTTTTGTCAGTTTCTAAATAGAATTAAACTTGACTGAATTAAGTTTTACTTTTTTTCTTTGCTTTGCTCACCCCTTGGTGAGAGGTCATGGATAAAATATAGACAGAGCAGGAGGAGGAAAGAAACTCAATCTTGAAATATCTAGAGCTTGTGGAGGCGCTTGGGAGAGATCCGGGTGATTGTAGTTCCAGGTGTGGGAACTTATTCTCGTCAATACCGTGACCGCCCACCACTCCCCTCTGCCCTCTTTCTTTGTGTTAATTAGAACCGGGGTCTGCAAACATTTTCTGTAAAGAGAGTATGTCAGGCTTTGTGGGCCAAGAGACATCTACGACATTGTGGAGGTGCTTACATAACGAGAGACAAAACAAATTCCCATGAATTTCTATTGATGAAACTCCAAACATAGTAATGGAGTTACAATTTTCTGTAATACAAGTCTGCTAATGAGAAGAATTGAATTCTTTAGGGGAGGAAAACATTTTACTTAATTGGAAGTTCAAAGTTAATGTTTCCTGTCATCATGGTAGAAATGTGGTCTCATTCTTCTACAAAGCTTCTCTGAAATGCAGTGGTCTTCCCTCCTGAGAATTCACCAGAGTGTGCTGGCTGGATATGCCCTCATAATGTTGGGGAGCTTTTCACACAGGGGAAGCATGGTAAGAGCACAGGCTCAGGACGTGCGCAGTGGCTCATGCCTATAATCCCAGCACTTTGGAAGGCCAAGGTAGGTGGATCACCTGAGGTCAGGAGTTCAAGACCAGCCTGGCCAACATGGTGAAACCCCGTCTTTACTAAAAATACAAAAATTAGCTGGGCATGGTGGCAGGTGCCTGTAATCCCAGCTACTTGGGAGGCTGAGGTAGGAGAATCGCTTGAATCCAGGAGGCAGAGGTTGCAGTGAGTAAAGATTGCACCACTGCATTCCAGCCTAGGACCCACAGCAAGACTCCGTCTCAAAAAAAAAAAAGAGTACAGACTCTAGGGTAAGACTGTGGGGTCTGAATTCCAGCTGGCAAACTTATTAACTATGAGGTCTTTCACTGCTTACATAAGCCATCTAAAAGCTTTGGTTTCCTGATCTATAAAATGAATAATAGTACCTACTTCACAGAGTTGCTGTAAAGAGTAAACACAAAGATTTAGAATGACATATTGTACATTTTATTCTTTTGATGTTTTTTTTTCAACCATTTAAAACTGTAAAAACCATTCTTAAGTCATAGGCTGTATGAAAACGGGTGGCAGGCAGCATTTGGCCTGTAGGATATAGTTTCTGGACCCTGTATTAGAGTATGAACTTCAGTTATTGCCGTTTACTTTAGAAACTATAATCGCTTTTTTTCCTAATTGCAAAGCACCATATGTTCACTGCAGAAAACCTGGAAAACACAGAAAAGCACAATAAAACGAAAGTCATTCAGAATCTCCACTATCCAGAGTTGTTTCACGAGTAGCATGTTGCCCCATACCCTTCCAGACAATTGTCTGTGTACATAATACACATATTTATTATTTATTATTTTATTTTATTTTTGAGTCAGGGTCTCACTGTGTCACCCAGGCTGGAGTGCAGAGTGGTGCGATCACAGCTCACTGCAGCCTCCACCTCCAGGGCTCAAGGGATTCTCTCACTTCAGCCTCCTGAGTAGCTGGGACTACAGATGCATACCATCATGCCCGGCTAATTGTTACTATTTTTTGTAGAGATGGGGTCTTGCTATGTTGCCCAGGCTAGTCTTGAACTCCTGGGCTAAAGTGATTCTCCTGCTTTGGCCTCCCAAAGTGCTGGGATAACAGTGTGAGCCTCTGTACCCAGTCTACACATATTTTAAAGTAAAACCTAAGCCCATATTATGCATACTGCTTTGTATCTTTTTTTTTTTTTTTTTTTGAGATGGAGTCTTGCTCTGTTGTCCAAGCTAGAGTGCTGTGGTGAGATCTTGGCTCACTGCAACCTCCGCCTCCCAGGTTCGAGTGATTCTCCTGCCTCAGCCTCCCGAGTAGCTGGAATTACAGGCGCATACCAGCACGCCGGGCTAACTTTTTTTTTTTTTTTTTTAATATTGCCAGTTTGCAGATAAATGCATGGCTAACTTTTGTATTTTTAATAGAGATGAGTTTTCACCATGTTGGTCAGGCTGGTCTCGAACTCCTGACCTCATGATCCACCTGCCTGGGCCTCCCAAAGTGCTGGGATTATAGGTGTGAGCCACCGTGCCCAGCCTGCTTTGTGTCTTTTTCACCTATTAATATACAATGCTTGTCATTAATAGTTTTTTATAACCTGAATTTTAATGGCTGCATACTATTCTGTTATACTAATGTCCTAAAATTTGCTAAAACTATTTCCAACAATTTTAACGTTGGTTTGAATTTTTCACCATTAGACTGAATTCAGCAATAAACTGGAACATACATGCTTGTACACATCTCTGATTAATGCTTTAGAATAAATTACAAAATTTAATCACTGGGTTACAGAGTATCTATTTATTTTCTTTTGAGACACAGTCTCACTCTGGAGTGCAGATGGGTGATCTCGGCTCACTGCAAGCTCTGATTCTCAGGTTCAAACGATTTTCCTGCCTCAGAGCCAGAGTAGCTGAGGTTATAAGCATGCGCTGCCACACCCAGCTAATTTTTTTTTTTTGTATTTTTGGTAGAGATGGGGTTTTGCCATGTTGGCCAGACTGGTCTCAAACTCCTAACCTCAAGTGATCCACCCACCTTGGCCTCCCAAAGTTCTGGGATTACAGACGTGAGCCACCGCTCCCGGCCGGGTATCTACAGTTTTAGAGTTTTGGTGTATCTTGCGAAGTTGTCTCCTAGGAAAATTGTATGGTTAGCCACTCCCAGATAATGTAGGAGAGCATTGTTGTTTACAGTGCTCCTCTAGTATTTTTACTTGGTTACTGGGTTTGTGAATTTAAAAAATCAAAACATTTTTATTTTAAAAACAATTCAAATATATAAAATATGGACAGATAATAATGAAACTCACACTTATGTACCCACCAGAGAGATTAAACCGCTGTTAACATTTTGCTGTATTTGCTTTTGTTACTTTTAAAAAACACATTCCAGATTCAAAAACAAGTCTATTATTATCATCCCATTTTACAGGTGAGGAAACTGGCTCAAAAATGTTAAGAAACTTGTCCAGCTCTTAAGCACCAGTCAGCACTTTGAGAGGCCGGGACGGGTGGATCACGAGGTCAGGAGTTTGAGACCGGGCTGACCAACATGGTGAAACCGAGTTTCTATTAAAAACACAAAAATTAGCCAAGTGTGGTGGCATATGCTTGTAATGTAATCTCAGCTACTCAGAAGGCTGAGGCAGGAGAATTGCTTGAACCCAGGAGCCGGAGGTTGCAGTGAGCAGACATCGTGCTATCCATTTCACTTCAGCCTGGGTGACAGAGTGAGACTTCATCTCAAAAAAAAAAAAAAAAAAAAAAAAAAACAGAACCAGTAAATGGTCTGTAAAGAACCAGTTGATCCTAATGATGCTTTTGCCTTAGGCTTTTTTGTTGTTGTTGTTTGAGATGGAGTCTCTCTCTGCCGCCCAGGCTGCAGTGCAGTGGCGTGATCTCGGCTCACTGCAACCTCTGTCTCCCGGGTTCAAGCAATTCTCCTTCCTCAGCCTCCCGAGTAGGTGGGATTACAGGCACCAGCCACCATGCCCGGCTGATTTTTGCATGTTTAGTAGACATGGGGTTTCACCATGTTGGCCAGGCTGGTCTTGCATTCCTGACCTCATGCGATCCGCCCACCTCAGCTTCCCAAAGTGCTGAGATTATAGGCATGAGCCACCGTGCGCGGCCTGCCTTAGACTTTTAATGATATTAATATAGCTCTTCCTGTCTTTCTTCCCCTTTTTGGTCGGTTTCTGTCTGGTACATGTTTTCTAAAGCCTTTACTTGTAACTTTTCTATGTTGCATTTTGGATGTGCGTCTTGTAAATAGCACATAGCTAAATTAAGAAAAAAATTCCGAGTCTGGGATTTTTAACCAGCTATGAATAACCTGTTTTTTAACTAGCTATTTCAGTCTGTTTGCATTTATAGCAATTGTTGATGGTTTTTGAATTATTTGTCTTATTTCATGCTTTCTCTTTCCCATACTTTTTCTTTGCTTTCTTTCTCTTTTCCTGACTCCTACTGAGTTTTACCAGCTCCTCTCTTTTTTTCCTCTACTAGCTTTGTTATCCTAGAAAAATCAATGTGTATACTTAAATAGCAGTCAGAAATTAACTCCTCTTACCTCCCCTGCCCAGTTTGTTTATTTTTTATTTAGTGTCTTAATTTCTCCCTTTTTTGATATTTTATTGTATTTTGTATTTTATTCACTGTTATTTTTATTGTATGGTACAGCACAAACTCTATATATTTTTATTTACTAGTGTCTTTACTTACCATTGTTTCTAAGTACTTCTATGTACAAATTTTATTTTCTGAAAATGTATACTTTAGTGAGTTTTTTTTTTTTTTTTAGACAGAGTCTTGCTCTGTCGCCAGGCTGGAGTGCAGTGGCACAATCTCGGCTCACTGCAACCTCCACCTCCCGGGTTCAAGCGATTCTTCCGCCTCAGCCTCCCGAGTAGCTGGGACTACAGGCGCGTGCCACCACTCCCGGCTAATTTTTGTATTTTTAGTAGAGACGGGGGTTTCACCATGTTGGCCAGGATGGTCTCGATCTCTTGACCTCGTGATCCGCCCGCCTCGGCCTCCCAAAATGTTGGGATTACAGGCGTGAGCCACCGCGCCCGGCCTTATTTTCTGAAAATACATACTTTAGTGCATTTTAGCAAGAGCCTGTGAACCTACTTAGTTCTTGTTTGAAAACATCTTCTTTGTCTTCATCTTTCAGTGACTCTCTTTTAGCTTAGTATAGAATCTCCCATCAACCTTCTGAAGGTAGTGTTTCATTTGTCTTCTCAACTTTTTTTTTTCTCATTTGTTTTCTCAACTTCTCAACTGTCTTTTTCCAATTTTTTTGGAAATGGGATCTCACTATGTTGGCCACGCTGGAGTGTAGTGGTCACTACTGATCAGTATAGGAGTTTTGACTTGGGCCATCATTTCACCCCTCCTTAGGCAGCCTGGTGGTCCCCTGATCCTGGGAGGTCACCATGTTGATGCCAAACTTAGTGTAGATACCTGATTGGCATTGTGCACTATAGCCCAGACCTCCTGAGCTGAAACGGTCCTCCCTCCTCAGCCTCCGAAGTAGCTGGGACTACAGGCTTTTGCTCCCACACCCCACTCAGCTCTCATTTGTTACTGAGAAGTCTTCTGCCTGATTGCTCTTGCTTTGTAGGTAATCTGCCATATCTCTCTGGCTGTTCTTTAAGGTTTCCTCTTTGTCTTTGATATTCTGGAGTCTGAGTCCTGTGTGTATGGATTTATTTTTATTTATTCTGCTTAGAACTTGGTATTCTTTTTTTTTTTTTTTTTTGAGGGAGGATCACGAGGTCAGGAGTTTGAGACCAGCCTGGCCAAGGTGATGAAACCCTAGAACTTGGTATTCTTTACGTGAAGGATTCATGATGTTTACAATTCTGGTAAGTTCTTAACTATGACCTTTTAAAATATTGCTTCTCTTTCCTTGTGGCAGCCATAAAACCATGCTGCTTGGTTGTCTTGATGGGGGAAGCATAGTTGACTGAGCCCCAGAGGCCATGTCTCAGATTCACTCAGGGTTCTCCTGGGCTGCTCCCAGCTAATGGCAGAAAATGACAGGGGTTCCAGTGCTGGCCCATTGCTGCAGGAGGCAGGATCCCCTCATGGATGACATTGGCTCCCGGACTCCCCATCAGTGTGACCAAAACTTTCTTACAACTGCATCTCAGTCTGAGTCTCTTCCTACCCAGTACTCGTTTCTTCTCTCTCCATCATATCTACACCATGGTCTGAAGGTTCTCTCTGCCTCTTCCTGCTTCCTCCTCTTTTTCCTTCACAGGTGTTTTTCCAACATCTCTTCACATCTGCTTCTTGGAGGACCCAAACTAACAGCATATCTCTGTTTTCATCATCTGGATCTTGTATTAGATGCATATGGACCTTCTAATTGTATTCTCTATGCCCTTAGCTATTCTTTTATGCCTCATTTACCCCTTTGATGCTCTTTGGATAATTTCCTCTGATCTGTTTTCTATTTTACTGAACTCTCTCTTTGTTTCTGTCTAATCTACAATTTAATCTATCTATTGCATTTTAAAATTATAATATTTGTTTCCAAAAGTACCATTTGGCTTATTTTCACATCCGACTCTTTACTTCTTTCCTAGTATATTTTTTCTCAGGGTTTTAGTTTCTCCTCTGTCTTTAATAATCTTAAGCACACTTACATTGTACTCTCTCTTTCAAATTGTCATTTTATGATTCCAACCAGAGCTCTAATAATCTCGTTTGTTGTATTTGCTGTTTTCTGCTTATGGCATATTCTAATTTTTAATGCTCCTCTCAACTAACCTTTAGTGGGGATTATTTTTTTTCCCATGGGAGTCTTACATGGTCTGATAGCGAGGCTCCTTCAGAACAATTTGCATTGCTTTTTCTAGAGATCCCAGGAGTTTCACTGCCTTGGGGCCAATATTTCTGCTAATTTCTTAGTTTGGAACTTCCTGGATCACCCTGCTTAAGGCTCAGGTTTGGGATATCCATTTTCAGGGGAGAAGTTTTTTTCACTTAGAACCTAAGAACACAAAATTGTTCTTCTAGGCCGCTGTCCCAGGGAATGATTTTCCCCCCTAGTCTTTCTTTTCACTGGGAAAGTATTTCTCTGAAGATTCTAACTCTTTGGGGCTTTTTTTTTTTTTGAGACAGAGTTTCGCTCTTGTCGCCCAGGTTGGAATTCAATAGTGTGATCTCGGTTCACTGCAACCTCTGGCTCCGAGGTTGAAGCGATTCTCCTGCCTCAGCCTCCTGAGTAGCTAGGATTACAGGCGTGTGCCACCACACCTAGCTAATTTTGTATTTTTAGGAGAGACGGGGGTTTCACCATGTTGTCTGGGCTGGTTTTGAACTCCTGACCTCAGGTGATCTGCCTGTCTAGGCCTCCCAAAGTGTTGGGATTACAGCATGAGCCCCCTTGCCCGGCCTCTCTGGGTTTTTAGTTCCAACTGTCTGCTTCATGGTGGCTCATGGTTTCACCTCCTTTGTCCACCTGGGTTTTAAAATGTAAGTCTGTAAGTTACTGGAACAGTCCCAGAATCAGCTCACACACATTCACTCTGTTTTTCCCTCTTTCTGGGGTTATATTTTACCCAGTATTCCTAGGTGTTTGTGGTGGGAGATTCCTTCCCTACGTTATCTTTTTTTTTTTTTTTTTTTTTGAGACGGACTTTTTCTCTTGTTGCCCAGGCTGGAGTGCAATGGTATGATCTCAGCTCCCCGCAACCTCTGTCTCCTGGGTTCAACCGATTCTCCTGCCTCAGCCTCCCAAGTAGCTGTGATTACAGGCATGTGCCACCACGCCCGGCTAATTTTTTTGTATATTTAGTAGAGACGGAGTTTCTCCATGTTGGTCAGGCTGGTCTCCAACTCTCGACCTCAGGTGATCAGCCCACTTCGGCCTCCCAAAGTGCTGGGATCACAGGCGTGAGCCGACGTGCCCAGCCTCCTCCCCTACGGTATCTTAATTTGTCACCATATTTCTGAACCAGGAATCCCATTTACCAAATTGAGTTCTGGACTTCAAGGTTCTTGGGGCATCAGTTTCTAAGCAGTGTCATTAGTGAAGCCCATAAATTCACCCATTATCAGAAAAACAAAGATTTTGAGATCTTGTCGAGAGGGTAGATATATAGTATGTCCTGAGGGGTTTGGGAAAAAAGCTACCTTTATTTTCCAACCCATGTTAACTTCATTGGTAAATCCAGACAGCTCTTCAAGATTTTACAAATGGAACTGGCAGCTTAGAAAACAAAAAATAATAATTGCTTTATCGTCACAATTATTCCTTTTACTGCCTCAGCCCAGTGACACAGCTCTTCTATCTCTCTCCTTTCTTTCTCCCAGCTTTCCCACCATCCTTCTCAATTTGTCCTTTGTCAACAGGGAAGAAAAGGGGTTGAAGTGATGTATGGGCATAATCCACTGTGCACTGCTAAAAAGATAAACTTAAATGAAGTGATTTATTACCTGTGGCAGGTATTCTGCACCCAGAATTGTCTGTCAAAGTGCGTGCTCATTGATTTTCCATACCTTCCCTGTCAGCACCTGCACTGCCATTGTTTCTTGGAGTTGGCTAAGCAGTTTAAGGCATCAGGGTGTTCTCCCAGCGCAGGCACTCGCTACATTGCAGTGCTTAGCCCTCATCGTGTTCTAGGGCTCGGAGCTCCCTAGTTGGCCCATTGATGTAGGGGCAGGATCCTTTCATGGATGGCAGTGGCTCCCAAACTCCCCATCGGTGTGACCAAAACTTTATTCCTTTTTTTTTTGAGACAGAGTCTGGCTTTGTCATCCAGACTGGAGTGCAGTGGCTCGATCTCAGCTCACTGCACCTCCACCTCCCAGGTTCAAGCGATTCTCCTGCCTCAACTTCAGTAGCTGGGATTACAGGCGCTCACCACCACGCCTGGCTAATTTTTATATTTTTAGTAGAGATGAAGTTTCACCATGTTGGCTGGTCTTGAACTTCTGACCTCAGGTGATCCACCCATCTCAGCCTCCCAAAGTTCTGGGATTACAGGCATGAGCCACCAAGCCTGACTGCACTTTTTCTTTTTTCTACTGTGTGCCGAAGATAGGGTTATCTAGACAAGAATACCACCTAGTAGGCGCTTTCCCAATACATATCTTGCTAGAAAACAGGCTGCTTTCATGCAAATGAGGTGGAGCTAGGAAAATTATTTAAGTCATGATTATTTCACAATTGGAAATTTTTTAAAAATAAAGACTATTTAGCTTCAGCTCAATGAAAGACTTCAGTTTGCATATTATAGACAAATACATAAGCTGTGTTTATTTAGACTGTGTACATATAAAATTATATACCGATGAGACGTAGTGTTTGTATTTTTTAAAACCACAAACATACTGTAGTAATTCAGACTTATAAATACTTCTGTATATCAAGTAACAACTTATAATAGCTAAACAGTAATGAATATGGATAGTATTTTTGTGCCTCTAATTTGGGGGTGGGGAGATTGCAAGCTTGATTTTGATTAGTTTTTTTTAAAAAAGTAAAACTTATGTGCATTATTGATTAATCGCTTAATTGAATTGGTGGGATATATTTTCATATATGCATTTATGGAAATATTGATTCAGCTTTCTCTGAGCCCAAACTACCAGTTCTTGAAAGTGAATCAGGATGTCCTCTTTGTGCTGTAATCATTTTATACTTCACATAGTACGTTGGAAGTCTGAGGTAGTAAATTCAGCTTCTACAGGTCCTTGACTTGGGGTCAAGGAGCATCGCCGATATCAGAAGAAGTTGCTTGAATGTGAATTCTGCGGTAAACATGAAGAGATATTTTATGTGTTTGGCCAGGCGCAGTGGCTCACACCTGTAAACGCACTTTGGGAGGCTGAGGCGGGCAGATAGCTTGAGCTCAGGAGTTGGAGACCAGTGCTGTGAGCAATGTAGCAAAACCCTATCTCTTCAAAAAAATATAAAAATTAGCTGAGCATGGTGGTGCACACCTGTGGTCCTGGCTACTTGGGAGGCTGAGATGGGAGGATTGATTAAGCCTGAAAGGTGGAGGTTGCAGTGAGCTGTGATCACACCACTGCACTCCAGCCTGGGTGACAGAGTGAGAACCCATCTCAAAAAAAAAAAAAAAGGGCCAGGTGCAGTGGCTCACGCCTATAATCCCAGCAGTTTGGGAGGCTAAGGCAGGCAGATCACTTGAGGTCAAGAGTTGGAGACCAGTTTGGCCAACACAGTGAAACCCCGTCTCTACTAAAAATACAAAAATTAGCCAGGTGTGGTGACTTGCACCTGTAATCCCAGCTATTCCAGAGGCTGAGGCAGGAGAATCACTTGAACCCAGGAGGCAGACGTTGCAGTGAGCAGAGATCACACCACTGCACTCCAGCTGGGGTGACAGAGCAAGACTCCATCTCAAAACCAAAAATAATTTGTGTTCATATAAGCAGAGAAATAAGTATAGACTGCGTTATGTTCATTTGCTTCCCAGTGTGCCTTGGTGGCCTGATTATTCATCTAACTGAGATGTAAGATCTTTTGAGCTTCTAACATAATAGTTATTCATAAAGACATTTAGGCTGATGGCTTTCTCAGAACGTCTTGCTGTTCATGATGGAGTTCATCTATATTTCAACAAATTTCTAAATGGAGGAAACAGCACATTTTTCCTTTGATTAATTCATTGGTTTTTCAGTCCTCAAGGACCCATAGGCTGGCGAACCCTAAGAGGAAGTCACAAAAGGAAGAATGGTAAATTGGAATCGGAACCGTGGAACTTGTCCCGTAAAAATCTTAACACTATCCTAAATTCAACATCTGAAATACGGTGGACTGGGAGATTTATGGAAGCCAATTTAAAAGTGAATTTAAAATTGCACCAAAAAAAAAGGACAGCGTTATGAATTTAATAATGTTCATAGGGTGTTTTGAACCACGATTTTATAACTCTCTCGCTTTTTTTTTTTTTTTTTTGAGACAGAGTCTCACTCCGTCACCCAGGCTGGAGTGCAGTGGTACAATCTCCTCTCACCATAACCTCTGCATCTCAGGTCCAAGCAATTCTCCTGCCTCAACCTCCTGAGTAGCTGGGACTATAGGCATGTGCCACCAGGGCTGGGTGATTTTTGTATTTTTTTTGTTTTTTTGAGACAGAGTTTTTGCTCTTCACACATGCTGGAGTGTAGTGATGTGATCTTGGCTCACTGCAACCTCTGGCTCCCGGGTTCAAGTGAGTCTCCTGTTCAGGCTTCTGAGTAGCTGGGATTACAGGCATCTGTCACCATGCCCAGCCAATTTTTGTATTTTTAGTAGAGACAGGGTTTCACCATGTTGGCCAGGCTGGTCTCGAACTGCTGACCTCGTGATCTACCCGCCTCAGCCTCCCAAAGTGCTGGGATTACAGGTATGAGGCACCACACCTGGCCACGACTTTCTCACTTTTAATTGACTGTCCCAGAATCAAGCACTTTGACTAGCAAATGATGGTTGGTTAGATCACAGAGGTGTGCATTGCATTCTGGGTGTGTTCACTGTGAAACTGGGATTTTAAGAGTGTATGCTGTTGAACATACACCTGTCTTTGAGTAGTTGGTCCCAGAGGCCAATCTTAAGGTGAAGATTTGGGGAGGTGTTCGTGGGAAGCCCCAGGAGAAGCAGAGGACAATGAGAAAGGGGAGGAAGAGAAGGTACTAGAATGTGTATTGGGAGAGGGTTTTCTCGTGAGCCACTGCAGTCAGGAAAGTCCCAAAATGCACTAAGGAAATACAGTCTGTGCCATGATGGTAGCACCAATGTGAAATCCCACAAGCAGCTGCTTGAAAAAGACTTGGTGGCAGACATAACTCTTTTTGCCTCGTAAGTGACCTGAGAGATTCCCTATGCTAATGTTGAATTGTTCCCAACCTGGGTTCAGGGCGCTCAGGATCCAGCAACATCAGCTTTTTGTGGTAGGATCTTTCCGGACACCAAGGTCTATCACCCAGTGATGACAAGGCCCTGCACTAGATATCTGTTCTCCAATCTGTATAAGGCAGAGCAGGGAAAGGAGCCTCCTCTCTGGTGTTTGGGGTTTCAGCTGGGCTGGGTTCAGAGTCCTCTGTGCCTGGTTCCCCTTGGGAAGCACTGGAGACCTTGAACTGGAAATTCTCTTCCTAGAATCAACCACATACTCCCAAAACTTCCTGGAAGCTTAGCTCCTTGTGTCTTTTGTCAGTTTCCCTAGAAGTCAAGGGATTCTCCTGGAGATGATGTATGGGATGGGGGTTAGAGGGCTGGAGGATGGCATGGCAGGGATGAATCTAAACTTCAGGTGTCTTGGGTTTTGATACGTTTATCAAAATCTACTTCACAGAGCTGGTTTCCCCCCGTCAGGCAAGCTCAGCCTTTTTTCTTTTTCTTTTTTTCTTTTTTAATTTTTATTTTTAGAGACAGGGTCTCCCTAGAGTGCAGTGGTGCCATCATAGTTCACTGCAGCCTTGAACCTCTGGGCCCAAACGATCCTTCTACCTCAGCCTCCTGAGTAGCTGGGACTACAGGCACACACCCAAATACCTAACTAACTTTTAAAGTTTCTGTAGAGATTGTGAGGGATGGTGGGGGTGGGGGTGGGTCTCACTATGTTGCGCAGGCTGGTCTCGAACTCCTGGCCTCAATTGATCCTCCCGTTTTGAACTCCCAAAGCACCGGGATTCACAGGTGTGAACCACTGGGCTGGCCAAAGTCAGCCTTTTGTACCCCTCACAACGTCAGCCATTGATTGGTTGTAGGCTGCCCACAGGTGGAGAGGTTGCCATTTGCTTGAATGCAATTTACAAACAAGGGGGCATATGGGATCCATTAACAGCTGAAACTCACAGCAGCCAGTGACCAGTAAAGGATTCATGCAAGGCCCTCCCACACTATCCAAAACACCAAAGAGAAAGGGCCAGGTGTTGGCCTTTTTCTGACTCATCCCTTTTAACACAGTACATTCAGAAGTCCTCTAAGAGTCCCTGTCAAAGTACCCTTCTTGCCTTCCGAATTCAGTGTCGTTAGGTCTTTCGCTTGAAAAGCGAACTCTTGGACACAGAGGAAGTAGGAGTCAGATGTCTGCACCTTCTGCACCTGTGGTTTGAACAGACCCTCTGGGGGTCGCGGGAGGAGCGCTTGGCTCCGGTGCTTGGCCGGAAGATGATTGCCTTGATCCTGTCTTTCCGCTACTTCATTCCAGTGGTTGGAATACCTCAGCAGTGAGTATTAATTTTCTGCCCCCAAATCCAGCAAGCAATCTAGCTCTTTAAGAGAAGAGTATGTTTCTGCTATTAACAGGGCTTTGACTCTTTTTGCAAAATAATAACTGGGCTTTCTTGTGTTAGGGACCATGTGTTTCCTTCACCTGCTTTTCTTCCCAATTTAGCCACCCAGGAGTTTTTGTTTTTGTTTTTTTGAGACAAATCTTGCTCTGTCACCCAGGCTGGAGTACAGTGGCACAATCTTGGCTCACTGCAAACTCTGCCTCCCGGGTTCAAGTGATTCTTCTACCTCAGTCCCCTGAGTAACTGGGATTACAGGTGTGAGCCACCACACCCCGCCGGAGACTTTTTTTTTTTTCTGAACTTTTTTTTCAGATACAAGGCTCAGGGAGGGTGGTGTGGACTGATGAGGGAGCCTTCATTGGTACCTTTTTCATTTTTATTCTGACCCAGAGTGTTTGGAGTATTAACTTAATGGATGTTGTCACAGGCTTTTGAAGTGGCCTTGCGTGGTGATTGAGTGGCTCTTGCAAAATTTTGAATTTTGGAGCCAGGTATTGCTTTCTGGCTATACTAACATGTCCCTTTAGGAATCTAATGAGATCTGCTTTGCCTCTGCCCCAAACAGATTTGCTCTACAAATTATTGACACTCAGGGCAAGCTCCAAGTTCTGTATCTAAAAAGCAGGCTGGGCGCAGTGGCTCATGCCTGTAATCCCAGCACTTTGGGAGGCTGAGGCAGGCAGATCCCCTGATGTCAGGAGCTCAAGACAAGCCTGGCCAACATGGTGAAACCCTGTTACTACTAAAAATTTTAAAAATGAGCTAAGCATCGTTGCAGGTGCCTGTAATCCCAGCTACTCAGGAGGCTGAGGCAGGAGAATAGCTTGAACCTGGGAGGCGGAGGTTGCAGTGAGCCGAGATTATGCCATTGTGCAAAACTACATCTCAAAAAAAAAAAAAAAGGTAACGCCACCTGCCAGCCACAACCAGGTAAATGTTGTCTTTGGACCTTGTGTCAAAATATCTTCATCATCTAAGAATAAAACCCCCAAAGAAGTCAACTTGACCTTGTAGAAAGCTGACTTTGTAGAAAATGATTAAATATCAGTCAACAAGAGCATTTTAGACAACTGACAGGGTCCCTAGTATTTGTGTTTAGAGACTCGTAATGGGTCAGAACTGAGCTGGAGACTTATGATGTAAATGCATGTGTTGTATTACATGCCGGGCTCTCAGCGTGGTGCTGGGGCAGAGTGAGGAGCAGACCACAGGGCGGAGAGGGCCCCTGCTCTTTTATTTTCCTTTAAGAGAGATGGATATTCACAATAATCCTGTCCCTAATTAACTGCAGTTGGGATAACCATTATAAAAGAAACTACAGAGGGGGACTATCTCTTGGTCTTTGTCAGACGATGCTATGAGATATTTAGTGGAAGTATCCAGTACACCATCAGCTGATGAAGATAATACAGGAAGAAGCAGGTGTGTTTGGGACACGGTGAGTTTCAGGCTCAGTTAAGGGGCTGTCTACCAGCTGTTAGCAATTGTAGGGGCATGGAGGAGCAGCATCAGGAACAGATTTGGGAGTCCCCTGGGAAAGCCATGGTGAAGCCACAGAAATGAACAGGTGGCTTTCTTTTTTATTTTTATTTTTTTGAGATGGTCTTGCTCTCTCGCCCAGGGTGGAGTGCAGTGGCGCGATCTTGGCTCCCTGCAACCTTCGCCTCCCAGAGTCAAGTGATTCTCCTGCCTCAGCCTCCCAAGTCGCTAGGATTACAGACGCCCGCCACCATGCCTGGCTAATTTTTGTACTTTTACTAGAGATGAGTTTTCACCATGTTGACTAGGCTGGTCTCGAACTCCTGAGCTCAGGTGATCCACCCGCCTCGGCCTCCCAGCGTGTTGGGATTAAAGGAGTTAGCCACCATGCCCGGCCCAGGTGGCTTTCTTGAGTATAGAGAGGGATCTGGGAGAAGCTCTGGACCAACCCTTTTCTAAGGTCCTGTCAGCTACATGCAATAAGGACCATACTGATTGTAATACTCCATTGTGCAATTTCCCCAGTCCTGCAGTAGCCCCAGGATGGCTCAGAAACTGTCTGGGCTTCTACTGTAGTCACTGTGACAACTTCCTTCCCAAGTGTAGCCAGGCACCTTCCCCACTGCTGCCGGCTCTGCCAGCCGCCTCCTCCTCTGCACACACTGCATATCCCTTGGTCTCCGTTTTGAGCTCAGAGTGTGGGCCTCCAACCATAACCCTCAGCACTGTACCACTCTGTACCTTGTTAGAAACACAGAATCTGCAGCCCCCGCCCAGCCTGCTGAATCAGGCTCTGTGTTTTAACAAGATCCCTGGAATCTGTCTGCCTGTGGATGAGTGAGAGACACTGTTCTACGTTCCCTCCTCCCCAGCATCCTGAGCCTGGCCGGAGCCCCAGCACACTCAGACCAGTGGCCCAAGGCTCCAGTGACAGCAGCCGTCACACCCATGGGAGTTCAGGTGTGGGTGAGCAGGGACCTGCTGCTGACTCCACCTCCCTGGGTGCCTCAGCTTAGAGATTCCACTCCAGTGTGGACCCACAGAATTAGAGAATTGTTCCCCTCTGCTCTGGTGCCCTCTTGGCACCCATGTTTAGGGACCTAGAGAGGGCATCAATAAATGGAACAGAGCAAAAGTCACCAGGAGGAAGGAGGAAATTCAAGTACCATAGTTATAGAGAGGCTCAGGAGGATAAAAACAAAGCAATAGCAGGACTGAGATATTTTTTAAAAATCAGCTTTATTGTGATATAATTTTGTTTGTTTGTTTGAATGGGAGTCTCACTCTGTCTCCCAGGCTGGAGTACAGTGGTATGATCTCAGCTCACTGCAACTTCTGCCCCCTGGCAAGCGATTTTCCTGCCTCAGCCTCCCGAGTAGCTGGGATTACATGTGTGCCACTGTGCCCAACTAATTTTTATATTTTTATTAGAGACGGGGTTTCACCGTCTTGGCCAAGCTGGTCTTGAACTCCTGACCTTGTGATCTACCGGACTTGGCCTCCCAAAGTGCTGAGATTACAGGCGTGAGCCACCTCGTCAGGCCAGCTGGTTTCTTTTCTGTTCTTCTCTTTTTTTTTTTTAAAGACGGAGTCCTGCTCTGTCACCCAGGCTGAAGTGCAGTGGTGTGATGTCGGCTTACTGCAACCACTGTTGTATTAATACAACCGCAACAATTCTCCTGCCTCAGCTCCCCAAATAGCTGGGATCACAGGTGTATGCCACCACGCCCAGCTAATTTTTGTAGATGGGGTTTTGCCATGTCAGCCAGGCTAGTCTCAAACTCCTGACTTCAAGTGATCTGGCCACCTTGGCCTCCCAAAGTGCTGAGCCACCATGCCCAGCCATATTATGATGTAATTAACATAGAATAGAACTCAATTATTTTAAGTGTTTAGCTTGATGAGTTTTAACACGTGTATACTGTAGTCATGTAACCACCCCCCAATCAAGATACAGAACATTTCATCACCCCCAGAACTTCCCTTGTGACTTTTTGCCATCAATTTCTTCTCTCTACCCTCGACACTCCCCACTCCTGTTCCTAACAAGCACTGATCTGATTTTGCACTAAAGTCTTGCCTTTCTTAAAGTTTCCTATAGATTCAATCATACAGATGTAGCTTCCTGTGTCTCATTTCTTTTGCTCAACACAATGTTGTTGAAATTCATCCATATTATTTGATGTATCAGTAGTTTGTTCCTTTTTATTGCATAGTAGCATTCCCCTGAATGGATATACTGGAGTCTGTTTATTCATTTACCAGTTGATGGACATTTGGGTTATTTCCAGTTTTGGATGATTATGAGTAATGTTGCAATGAACATTCATGTACAGGCCCTTGTGTGGACCTATGTTTTCATTTGACAGCTCTTTTTCCTTTTAAACTTTTTATTTTATGAGGTTGGTGCAAAAGTAACTGCGGTTTTTACCATTACTTTCAAAGTTAACTTTAGACTTACAGGAGAGTTGCAACTCCAGAGAACCCCCTCGCCCCGCCATAGTCTTCATCCACCTTCCCCCAATGTTAATACCATACTAATTATTATACATTTATCAAAACCCAGAAATTAACATGGGTACAGTTGTATTAACTAAACTCCAGACTTTCTCCAGATTTCACCAGTTTTTTCCCTAATGTCCTTTTTCTGTTCCAGGATTTAATCAGGATATAACATTGCACTTAATTATTATATCATAATAGTCACTATGACAATTTCTCTTTCTTTCCTTGTTTTTTATGACTTTGACACTTATGAAGTGGGCTGGTCAGGCATTTTGTAGAATGTCCCTTAATCTGGATTTGTCTGATGTTTTGTGATCATAAGACTGGAGTTTGGGTTTTGGAGAAAGAATACCCCAGAGGTGAAATGGCCTTCTTGTCACATCATATTAGGGGGTACACGGTGTCAACCTGATTTATCACTGGTGAAGTTAGCCTTGATCACTTGGTTAAGGCCTTGTCTGCCAGAGTTGCCCACTGTAAGTTGCTAATTTCCCTTTCCATACTCTATTCCGGGGTGTCCAATCTTTTGATTTCCCTGGGACACATTGGAAAAAGAAGGATTGTCTTGGGCCACATGTAAAATACTTTAACACTATGATAGGTGATGAGCTAAAAAAAAAAAAAAAAAAAAAAAAAAGGGAGGGATTGTGCATGTTTTAAGAAAGTTTACGAATTTGTGTTGGGCCACATTCAAAGCTGTCCTCAGCCCCATGTGGCCTGTGGGCTGAGGGTTGGACAAGCTTGCATTCTGTTCATTAGAAGTAAGTCACTAAATCTGACAGACACTCAGGGGAGGGAGATTAGGCTCTGCCTCCTAGAGGGAGGGGTATCAATGAATTTTTGGACAGATGCTAAAACCACCACCATAATTAATATATTTTTATAATTTTAAAAGTTATGATATTTAGAGATGGAGTCTCTCTATCTTGCCCAGGCTGATCTTGAACTCTTGGGCTCAAGCTATCCACCCACCTTGGCCTCCTAAAGTGCTGGGATTACAGGCATGAGCCACTGTACCCAGCCTGCTTTCTAATATTTTGTACAGATGGGATCTTGCTATGTTGCCCAGGCTGGCCTTGAACTCCTGAGCTCAAGTGATGCTCTTGCCTCAGCCTCCAGTATAGCAGGCATTACAGGTGCATGCCGCCTCACCTGGCTAATAAATGAGTTTGGAGTGATGCATTGAGTCTATTCAGGTATCCTGTTTCCCCTTAAAGTTTGCCCATGAACTTAACATTCCTCAGTGGACCCTGCCTGGAGCCATTATTACTGTAATGTTCTCCTGGTGATTTTCTATTCTCCCATGCCTCTGCCTTTATTACATGGAATTCTTCTGTAAGGGAGATTTGTCACTTCTCTATTTATCCCATCATTTATTTATATCAGTATGGACTCACAAGTACTTATTCTCTGGGTGAGATTTTTTTTTTTTTTTTTTTTTAGATGGAGTCTGACGCTGTTGCTCGGGCTAGAGTGCAGTGGCACGATCTCGGCTCGCTGCAACCTCTGCCTCCTGGACTCAAGCGATTCTCCTGCCTCAGCCTCCCAAGTAGCTGGGACTACAGGCACATGTCACCACGCCTGGCTAATTTTTTTTGTAATTTTAGTAGAGACGGGGTTCCACCATGTTGGCCAGGATGGTCTCAATCTCCTGACCTCGTGATCCACCTGCCTCAGCCTCCCAAAGTGCTGGAATTACAGGCATGAGCCACCGAGTCCAGGGCTGAGAGATGTTTTTAAGATGGGAAAATGGCCCATTTTAAGTCAGCCGAACTGTGAGCCAGGTAGCGAGAGGAGTGGGGAGGAGGAGCACAGATGCTGGGGAGGAGTGGACGGCGGATGGAGCAAAGTTCCTAGAAAGGTCAGTGAGAAGGAGATCCAGAGGCGGGGGCCTTGGCAAAAACAAGGGCCACCCTGTTCTCAAATGGGTAAGAAGCAAGTTTGGGAGGGTCGATTTCCATGTCAGGAGGGAGAACTTGAAGGAGTTCCCATTAATTAGCTTTTGTCTTCTCTGTCAAGATGTTTTCTGTGATGACAATGGGAAACTGACTTTTGGAATTTTAATCATCTTGGCCAAAATTCCTGGCCTCTAGAGTAACGTTTCTCAACCTTGGCCCTGCCGACATTCGGAGTGGATAATTCCTTGCATGGGAGCCATCTTGTGCATTGCAGGCTGTTTCGCAGTGTCTCTGGTCTCTACCTTCTAGATGCCTGTAGTACCCTCTCCCGTTCCCCCAGCAGTGACCACTCAAACGTCCCCTGGGGAGCAAAATCGCCCCATGCCGAGAACCACTGATCTAAAATTAACACAAGCAATTCTGGCAATCCACAGGATTCTTCTTATTTTTATTTTTACTTTTTTTGTCTGCCTCTGTTGCCAAGGCTGGAGTGCAGTGACATGATCACAACTCACTTCAGCCTTTTGACTTCCAGCTGATTTTTTTTTTTTTTTAAGAGATGGGGTCTCGGCCGGGCGTGGTGGCTCATGCCTGTAATCCTAGCACTTTGGGAGGCCAAGGTGGGTGGATCACCTGAGGTCAGGAGTTCAAGACCAGCCTGGCCATCATCATGAAACCTCATCTTCAAAAAATAAAAAAAGAGAAGAGAAAAAAAAAAGAGATGGGTCTCACTATGTTTCCCAGGCTGGTCTCAAACTCCTGGGCTCAAGCAATCCTTCTACCTCAGCCTCCCAAAATGTTGGGATTACAGGCATGAGCCACTACACTCAGCCCATGGGACTCTTGAGCATTACTTTTTTTTAGAGACGAGGTTTTATCTTGTTGGTCAGAGTGGTTTCGAACTCCTGACCTCAGGTGATCCACCCACCTCGGCCTCCCAAAGTGCTGGAATTACAAGCATGGGCCACCACACCTGACCGACCATTACTTTTGAAAGACTAAGACAGTGGTATTCGCCTATTAATTTTCTCCAGAAAGAGCTGAGCTGCTCGAGTGTGAACACTTGACGTTGACGCTGTGGATGAGGGAGAGCCCTGTTTTCTTGGGAATGGCGGATAGTCCTTTTAGCACACAGCCCAGATGAATCAAGAGGAAATGGAGTTCTGGTTCGCAGAGGGTCTTCGGTTCTGAATGGGGTTGCTGTGGTTCTAGCCTTCCTTGCAGTGGAGGGGTGTTTTGCTTTCTGTGTGGTTTCCGTGTGGGCCGTGGGAAGCAACTTGGTTGTTATGACAGTTGGGGACACAGCAGCTCTTCTCATAGGTTAGTTTCTGAAAGCCTGAGTGTTCTAAATCCAATGTGACGCCTGCTGAGCTGGGTACAACCTTGGTGGTTGGTAAAGTTTCACAAAACAGCCTGGGGTGTTGGGGAATCTTACTCCTTTACAACTCTCATTTGACTGTCCAAAGATGCTTGCACTGAGACCTCATTTTCTTTCACCTTCCATGCGTTTTTAACAAGACATTGCCATTTGAAACATAGCAAACATGACAGACGACGGAACGAGGCCAAGGCAGGGGCTGTGACGACCTTGTACGGCCACTGATGCCATCTGTTGGTGGCTGGTGGAACTGATGTCCTTTGCTGAGAGGGAGGTTTGTTTATTGCACAGAAAGTTGAAAGTTGGCAGCAGAGAACCTTGTTACCACCTGGGAGCGTAGGACTGGCAGGATTAGGGAGGACTGGAAGGGGAGGGAATGGGTGTTTGCTTTGTAGATTCTGCGTCAGGAATCAGACGGTGCCAGGAGTCCATAGCTGAAATAATTTAAGGAGGATTTTTCAAGGTTCTGACTGGGACGCCACTGGGCCCTCCAATCCATTTCTCAGTCGATCGTCAGTTAAGGAATTGGGCCTTGGGGAGTTCACAGCAACAGAGCGGTCTCTAAACTAAAAAAAAAAAACAGTGTGTCCCATAGAGTTAGCATGCAGTCCTTATTTATGGAATTTGGTAATGAGGGATAGTATTAACTCTTCACTCAAATCAAAGAAGCTAAGGCAATATCATGCAAATAACTATTATATTCTATCCTCTTTCAAAGTGCTTTCAAAGACTATAAATTTGTCACCCAGGCTGGAGTGCAGTGGTGCAATCTCAACTCACACAGCCTCCACTCCCCAGGTTCAAGCGATTCTCCTGCCTCAGCCTCCTGAGCAGCTGGGATTACAGGCATGTGCCACCATGCCTGGCTAATTCTTGTATTTTTAGTAAAGAGAAGGGTTCCCCATGTTGGTCAGGCTGGTTTCGAACTCCTGACCTCAGGTAATCCACCCACCTCAACCTTTCAAATTGCTGGGATTATAGGTATGAGCCACCACACCCGGCCTAGAGACTGAATTTCTTAGGTCTGTATGTCTACTTGATATCGAGAGCTGGAATTAGTTCAGCCAGTGGGTTCTCAACTCTGGATCCACATAAGAATCACCTGGGAAACAAAAAATCTTAGTGGTTGGCCTCACTGTCAGATATACAGATTTCTTTATTTGATTTTTATTTATTTATCTAATTTTTATTTATTTACTTTGAGATGGGTCTCACTATGTTGCCCAGGCTGGTCTTGAACTCCTGGGCTCAAGCAGTCCTCCCACCTCTGCGTCCCAAAGTGCTGAGATTACAGGCGTGAGCCACTGCACCTGGCCAGATACATGGATTTAATGGGGCTGGGCCAGGGCTGGGTGCTGGGCTGTGATACTAACCTGCTGCCTGGGGTTGAAGTGCTGCTGTTCTAGCTGTGGTCCATGGACCAGGGGCATCAGCGTCTCCTGGGAGCTTGTTAGAAATGCAGAATCTCAGGCCACACCCAGGCCCTCTGAATCATAACCTTTATTGCAACAAGGTTCTCAGATGATTCCCGTGCATGATAAAGTTTGGAAACTCTGGGTGTTGCCTTCAAGGTCGGACAGATCTATCCATTGGTGTCTCTGTGCAGGATGTCTTATTTATTTATGAGACAGGGTCTCTGTCACCCAGGCTGGAGTGCAGTAGCACGATCACAGCTCACTGCAGCCTCTACCTCCCAAGTACCTGAGACTACAGGTGTGTGCCAACACACCCAGCTCATTTTTCAATTTTTCTGTAGAGACAAGGTCTTGCTGTGTTGCCCAGGTTGGTCTTGAACTCCTGGCCTCAAGCGATCCTCCCACCTCGGCCCCCCAAAGTACTGGGATTACAGATTACAGGCATGAACCACCGCACTCGGCCTGTTTGACTTTTACCATTTGGACAGCACTCAAGGCCTGGTTTGGGTGGCCTCCAACAACAGCGCTGAGCTTCCCTCTACCCTGAGGATCCCATGTGCCTTTCAGGTTGAAGCCATGAGAGAATCCAGAACTACTCCCACCCCCTAAAAAAGTCTTGCTCACGGCCAGCTGAGTGTTCTACAGCCTCTAATCTCCGGGTGTGTCATAGTGTAGTCACCAAACCAGGCCCGTGGGCTGCGTCCGGGTCCTTCCTGTTGAGAGTGACGGCATGTTACTGTTGGCTTCCCAAGGATGAGAGGTTCAACTTGTTTTGTTCGATCTCTAAGATTCCCTCACGCTACCTCTAGCTCAGAGACTCTGCTTGTATTGGAAAACTGGGAGGCAGTGCCTTTTCCTCTTTTTTCCTTTCTGAAATAGAAGGTACTTGGTAAATGGTGGATTTGGAATATTGGAATAAAATGAAGGCTGTGGAGGCCTCTGGGCAGCCGTTGGTGTTAGAAACAGGCTTTATCCCGGCTGAACTTGAGTTTTGGTTGAGGAGCTCGTATATAGGCAGCGCTCTCCACCAGTAAAGGCTGGTGTCTTTTGAAAAGAGATCTTTTTTAGTTCATTTCTTAAAATCCAGTGCTATATGAGAGCCAGTCTGATCTTGTCTAAATCTGTACTTTGATTTTCGGTAGCGCCTAAAAGAGACACAGCAGTCCCTGTTCAACCTCTTTTTGGGAAACCGAGAGCTTGGCTCCTCCATCCCTTCTCTGCTGTTTTCAACAACAAACCCCCTTTGATGAAGGGCCATTCTGAGACGGGCAGAGCTGGTTCCCCTTTTATTTCTCCTCTTTTCCAGGCTCTCCTCTGCCACCTCCTGTATCTCTTCCAACCTTCCTCCCCCAAAGAAAAACAACAACAAACCAAATTTTGAAGAAACAAGGGAGGCTTGTCCCCATTGGTGAAATCCCTTGAAAGAATGTCACTGAAAAAGGGTCTCTGTGGCTCTCTTTTTCTGCAAGCATTGGGAAGTCTCTGAGGATCTGACCTGGGGGACTGGAGTGCTAATTATATGCACAGAAGCCATTCATTAGTTGCCACCAGCAAGACCTTAGCAATGCTCATTCCTCTGAATTCAGAGGTTTTGAAAGAACCCCAAACTGGGCTTGTGACTTTCTTCAGTCTTGTTTTTTAAAAATATGTATATATATTTCTTCCCTCTCTTGCCTCTGTTCTCCTCGGTTGCCCACAGCAACCTCAGCAGTTGGTACCAGCAGAGAGTAGAGAGGGCAGGCCAGGTTACCTCGGTGTCCAGCAATCGTTACTGAGCAATTCACCAGAGCCTCACAAAGAAATAGGTTTCTCTGAAAATCTCCTGATCCAAACCACCCCCAGTATTTCATCAGCAGCTATCTGATGACATATTGGGGGTGGTTTGGATCAGGAGATTGTCAGAGGTCTATCCTGAGAGGTCTGTGTTTTCTGGTACCTGAGCAGACAGGTATGAGCCACCACCTCCCTGCCTCTCTGAGGCCTTTGTTTACCAACCATGCTTTGTTAACTCTTTAAAATACTGCCCAGACGCTCACACTTGCCCCCTATCACCCGCACGTCCAGTAACCAGTAGACAGACAAGGGGGAGAATTAAATGATTAGCCAAAGGCTGCCCATGTGGAACAGGCAGTCAGGCAGGTTTTTCCCTTTTCCTCTTTACCAGGAGACAGTGCTTTGTCAAAAGGAAGTGCCAAAGTTGTCATGGAAATAAATCATTAGCTAGATTGAGCTATCCTTAATTTGGGCGGGAGCCTGCCATTAATATGTCTAAATCTCAGTTTACAAATGAGCACTTGATGACTTGATTCCTGACACTTACTCTTGTGATTCTTTTGAATTTCAATTAATAAGACTTTCATTCTCATAGAATGCCATACGGCTTCTTGGAACAAAGGACAAATGAACGGGTAGAATGCTTGAAACAGACCAAAGATTATGATTTTTTTTTTCCTGAAGGGAAGAAAAAAAATAAAATTGGAAACATAAAGATAAGGCTCATCATGATATCCTGCTGTCTGATTTCTAAACGTACGGTTCCTTTGGGTTCTCAGGATTGCCATGTTCTTTGAGATATTTGTCAATGACATGTGAAATGTCCTCTGAGTAAAGGCATTTTCTTCTGCAATGTTCATTTCTATTTCAATGGTCTGCCTCAGTACTTTTCTTTAATTAATACTGTTTATGCTCACTGATGAGTAATTCAGAGTCTTACAAGCAACAGATGTCAGAGGATTCAAAATGACTTTCCCCGAATTATTTATTATTTCTAAAAAAGTAACAGGTTTGTTGAACAAGTAATTGGCAACACAGATGTACAGCAAGGTTTGTCAGCAGGCAACAAGTTTCACTTCTGCCTCCCCTTTTGTGCATGTTAACCAGGACGGCATTGTCTAAGGGGGAGTCTGCCTGATGTCACTGCTTACGGAGTCATTGACCCGTCCTGCTGCTGACTTAGAGAGCTGGAACCTTATTTGGTTTCCAGGTTGTCTCACGATGATGAAACATGAATGGGAATTCATCCAAAAATACAATTAATGAATGTAGCCTTGTAAATATCTCTCAGATGCCCAGAAAGAGGGAACATCTTTGTTTGCAAGGATATGTTAAGAATAGAGACCTAGAAGAAAAATAATTTGACAGATATGTAAAGGTTTACGTACAAGAATGTTCTCTGCAGGGCTGTTTATGACAGAAGTTTTGCAGGGAGACAACTCAGACATCCAACAATGAGCGACGGGTTCAATAAATTCTGGTAGATCCAAGCAATGGAATATTATATTGCCACTACAATGATATATATGTATTTTTGAGCTGGAAAAATATCAACAATATCAACGTATTAAATAAAAGGTGATATTAAGTGAGAGAGTCTATAAACTGATATGGCCTGTTTCTGTAGGAAAATATGAGTATGTGTGTTTTCGCATAGGAAAAAGTCTAGAAGGAACTACCCCAAAATATTAATAGTGGTTATTTAGGGGTAGTGGGATCCAGCATGACTTTTCTTCTGTTTCACATATTTTCCCATCATTTCCACTGTAAATATGCTTATGTTATGAATCTCAATTAATATGACTTTCTCATAGAATGCCATGTCTCTGGCCAGGCGTGGTGGTTCACGCCTGTAATCCCAGCACTTTGAGAGGCCGAGGCGGGCAGATCACCTGATGTCAGGAGTTCGAGACCAGCCTGTCCAACATGAAGAAACCCCGTCACTACTGAAAATGTAAAATTAGCTGGGCGTGTTGGTGCATGCCTGTAATCTCAGCTACTCGGGAGACTGAGGCGGGAGAATTGCTTGAACCCGGGAGGCGGAGGATGCGATGAGCTGAAATTGCGCCATTGCACTCCAGCCTGGGCAACAAGAGTGAAACTCCTTCTGAAAAAACATAAAAGTAAAAATAAAAATAAAAAATTGAAAGAATGCCATACCTCTTCTTGGAACAAAGGACAAATGGGTAGAAGGCTAAGGTGCTGTAACAAGAGGTCTAACAATATTGTGACCTAAAGAAATTAATCTTGGGCCGGGTATGATGTCTCACACCTGTAATCCCAGCACTTTGGGAGGCTGAGATAGGTGGATCATCTGACATCAGAAGTTCAAGACCAGCCTGGCCAACATGGTGAAACCCCATCTACAAAAAATACAAAAATTAGCCGGGTGCAGTGGTGTATGCTTGTAATCCCAGCTACTCGGAAGGCTGAGGTGGGAGAATTGCTTAACTCAAGAGGTGGAAGTTGCAGTGAGCCGATCATACCACTGCACCTCCAGCCTGGGCGACAGAGTGAGACCAGGCCTGCCTTGCTATCTTCTAAATAGCCAAGTCTGGGTGTCTTAGGAAGGAAACATGGGTATGGAAGAGGCACAACTCGTTGTCTAAAGGCCCTGGTCCGAAAGTGGCCCATATCACTCCTGCTCCCAGCCCTTAGCAGGGACATGGACACGTGGCTATACCACACTGCCAGCTACGAGGCAGCCTGGGAACAAAGTCCTTACAGGCATTTATATGACCAGCAATACCGCTGTGCTATGGAGAAAGGAGAAAAAGAATTTTGTTGGGACAACTTTCAGTCTCTGCTAAATTTATTTAATTAGTTTTAAATATTTTTTAGAGATGAGGTCTTGCTTTGTTGCCCAGGCTGGTCTCGAACTCCGGGGCTCAAGCGATCCTCCCACCTTGGCCTCCCAAAGTGGGATTACAGGCATGAGCCACCATGCCCAACTGCTGCTAAATTTATTACCTGTGTAATAAAAATTAAAATTTAAAAAGGAAGTTGAGTTTTGATTAGATGTCTTCAGAGGGCATTTCCTTTTATAATTAATCATACAGAAGAGGTACACTCTGAAGCAGTTTGAAGAAAAAAAAAAAAAAGAGGTATAAAATTTGGACACTGCCTTCCAGGGATTTACAGTCTGATTGAGAAACCGACCAATAACAATTTGAAGTAGTATATGCAAAAGGCCAGAGAGTGTTCAGATAAGTGCAGAGGAGAAAATTGGCTAGAGTCGTGGAATAAGGCTTAGGTGAATTGAAAACCTTGCAATTCTGCTTCGTTGAGCTACCAGGATTACTTGTACTTTTGGAAGAAGTAAAACTATTTGTGTTTTGTGACATTTTAGGGTAGCATGACCTCCTTTTATAACACAGAGGAACTGAATCATATTTTCCTAGTGACTGACCTAACAGTAATTTAAGGCTCTAATTGATCTTCCGTTAGCTGTCATTGATTGTAATTCTTCGTGAAATGCATATGATCTTTAACATAAAATATCTTGGAAGAGCTACAACTTAAAGGAAACTCTTGACTTGTGATGTAAAAATTATCTTTTAAATAAAATTTTAAAAATATGGTTTTAAAGATTTTTAATATGGTTGTCTTGAGTAGGGTATTTCTAGGCTTATTTGGAAGGCAAAGGAAAAAACAGGATTTTTTTTTTTCCTCACTTGGATAGAAATTTTTCTGTCTTTAATAGATTAATGGTAATCATATAATACATTACCTCCTTCACAATAAGATCAAATTTTGCAAATCCTCTGCCTCGAATCAGATTCTTCAAGTCTGTGGAGTTCAGGCTAGTAGAACTCAAAAATACGCTGTTTTATGCACAAAGCCTCTCAAATGGTAGATTTTAGTTCTTCTTTAACCTATCCTGAGTATAGTCCCTTAAAACATGGTGGAATCCACATTTGGTATTTCCCTGCTATTCCATGAGATGCAACAAAATGTCTGAAGGGAGGCCGTAGGAACCACTCGGTGCTTTGGTGATCTTTTCGGGAAAATCTGGTTTTGGAAGCCCCATACGGCAAAAATTATTGCAAATAAGGCCCAGATTTGAAAATTGCTGTTTTGCAAATTGGTGCTTATTCTAGAAATAACAATTTCAGCAGCTGGGAAGAACTTTAAAAATTGGGTGATCCAGTTGCCTGCTTTGACAGATGAGGAACTGCAATGCAAAGAGGTCAAGCTAGTTGCTGGGGTCACCTAGCTCATTTGTGACAAAACTAAGAGCCATGGGTCTGACTCAGTGCTCTGACCTGCTGCCCTGAACTACCGTAGGTCTCACTATATTATGCTGCTGGGAGTCACCCACCTTGCTTCCCACCGTCAAAGGGAACCTCTGGTAGAAACTCCTTTGAGCTCCTGATCTGCAGGAGTGATGAATTTACCCTGGGATGAGGTGGGAGTGACAGAGCCATCTTTAGACCCCAGGTCCTTTCTGGATGCTTTGTTTGCAGAATAGCTGCAGAGATAATGAGGGACATTCCTTGGTTGATATTAATAAGAAGCTCATTGGGGGCAGAATGTGAGCTTACAGCCAATTTTATAAGGAAGTTTCAGAGCCAAAATCTCTCTGGATAGAGAATTTTAAACTTGTTTTTGTTGTTTTACTTTGCCTCAGAGTTCTGAGAGTTAGATTTTCACCGTGACAACAAAAATATTTCCTGCTTATTGTAAAGAGCTGAAAAGCAATACCATCTTTTAGAATAAATTACTTACCCTTCTTTGATCAACATTAAGATGCATTGCCACTCTGGGGCATGATTCTGGTTTAATTGTTGCAGTGTTTTGGAAAATGTTTGATGGCCTATAGGTCTATTGATTTCAAAGACCGTAAATCCATCTGCCCATCTATCCATCATTCACCCACCTATCTGAGAGCAGTGTGGGAAGTTTCTTTTTTCATTTTTTTTTTTTTCTTGAGATGGAGTTTTGCTCTTGTTGCTGAGGCTGGAGTGCAATGGCACGATCTCAGCTCACCACAACCTCTGCCTCCCAGGTTCAAGCGATTCTCCTGCCTCAGCCTCCTGAGTAGCTGGGATTACACACATGTGCTACCACACCTGGCTAATTTTGTGTTTTTAGTAG